>CAUYLG010029184.1:0-153008 GCA_963573385.1 Cacajao melanocephalus
GTATAAAAGGTATTGACACCCTCCCTCTGGGGCCACGGGTTGGAGAGACGTGAGTCCTCCGTGGTCGCCGGCAATAAAGACCCTGCAATTTGGCCTACTTTTGTCTTGGTGTTAACTTTCTACGCTCGGTTCAGTACAACATTGCCTACGGCAGGATTTCCTTCCTTCCTTCCTGCCTTCCTTGCTTCCTTCCTTCCCTTCCTTTTTCTTTTTTCTTTCTTTTTCTCTTTCTTTCTTTCTTTTTCCTTTCCTTCTCTCCCTCCTTCCCTCTCTCCTTCCCTCCCTCCCTCCCTCTCTCCTTCCCTCCCTCCCTCCCTCTCTCCTTCCCTCCTTCCCTCCTTCCCTCCTTCTCTCCTTCCTTCCTTCCTTCCTTCCCCCTCCTTCCCTCCTTCCCTTCTTTTCTTTTTCTTTTGAAACAGGATCTTGCCCTGTTGCCCAGGCTGGAGCACAGTGGTGGGATTACGGCTCACCGCAGCCTTGCTCTCCCAGGCTCAAGTGATCCTGTTGTCTCAGCCTCTCAGGTAGCTGGGGCTACAGGCGCATGCCAGTACAACTGGCCTTTTTTTTTTTTTTTTTTTTTTTTTTTTTTTTTTTTTAAATTTTTAGTAGAGACAAGGTCTCATTATGTTGCCCAGGCTGATCTCTAACTCCTGAGCTCAAACAGTTCTCCTTCCTCAGCCCCTGAAAGTGTTGGGATTACAGGTGTGAGCCATTGAATGGAGCCAATTTCTTTCTTTTTTAAGGCTGAATTGTCTCCTGAAAAAATTTTAAATGCCTTCTTTTCTATTTGTAGGTGTATCCTATTCTCATGGGGTAATCCTTCTTCAAATCAGCCTGAAGAACTGAACAATGGTGAGCCCAGCTGGGCTTTTCTGTCTCTAATGAGACAGTGCTTTGAATGATAGGGGATTTATGAAGGTTTTTCTTGAATTATTTTCTTCTACTCTTGAAGGGTTTTCTTGAATTGTGTCCCTGAGCTGATTACTCCCTCAGATTGCTCTTCTCCAATTTGGGGAGGGAGAGGGAGTAATTTGTGAGAACACGCACAATTTTGTTAACTAGCGTTTTTTCTCTATTACCAGGCTATCTCCAGATTTTATGTCTTCCCAACCCTTAGGCCACCTGACTTAACCATTTTCTTTGTTAGGTTATCAACAGTTAATCTTTTGTTATTTAAAAAATGATATACTTAATGTGCATGGCAGGGGGAGTCATTCTATGACAAAGCTTCTTCGCACAGGTTGCTAATTGTCCATCAATAGCCCTCATCCTTAAATAATAAATAATTCTCCAGTTCTAGGTGGGCTCATGGCCACCCAGTAAAAAGTTACATTTCCCAGCTTCCCTTGTACCTGGGTGTGGCCACGTGTCTGAATTCCGACCAATGGGATGTGAGCAAAAGTGATTATGCCATTTTCAGGTCATAGCCTTAAAAGGAATGTGTGTGCACTCCCCTTTGTTTTCCCCCTTCTCACTGGCCAGGACGCAGACATAATGGCAGGAGCTGAAGCAACCACCTTAGGACCCAGAGCTCAAAGTCACATGTTGAGAATAGCAGAGATACTGTATCCGCTCTGGACTGCTGACCTTTGAACTATTATGTAAGAAAAAATCAAAATTCTATTTTAAGTCACAAAATTTTGGGGTCTTGGACTACCTGGACTACATTTTAAGTAGTATAGCTTCATGCCACTACCTTCACCCAGAAGTCTGTACCTCCCCTTCATTTGCACATAGTTATGTTTTCTTATTTAATGTTATATGTCCATGTTTTCACAAAGTAAAATGTTTAGTGGTCAAACTAATTTTTTCCAAAGAAACAGCTTATGGATATATTTTGGTGTGCTTAGTGTTTTGAGATTATTTTTGCTACATTTGAATGAATTTTAAGCCATTTATAGAATTATGGGGTCACATACTTTTCTTCTCGACATTCTTTCTCCATTGTTTCACTGTCCTATGCCATCTAAAATTGCTGGAAAGAGGTCTGAGGCCAGTCTCCTTTTCTCCCCTGGGTAGACTGTCAGCTTCTTCTATCTGGATGTTTGTAGTATAATGGTTTTTGTTTTTTGTTTTTTTAATATGGGGTTTTCCAGTAGAAACTGGAAAATCTGCTAGACAAACACTTCTTTTTTTCTTTTTCTTTCTCTGTCACCCAGGCTGGAGTGCAGTGGCATGATCTCAGCTCAGTGCAGCCTCCGTCTCCTGGTTCAAGCCATTTTCCTGCCTCAATCTCCTGAGTAGCTGGGACTACAGGTGCTTGCCACCACACCTGGCTAATTTTTGTATTGTTTGTAGAGACAGGGTTTTGTCTTGTTGGCCAGGCTGGTCTCAAACTGGCCTCAAGTGATCCGCCCACCTCAGCCTCTCAAAGTGCTGGGATTACAGGTGTAAGCCTCCACACCAGCCCTGCTAGACAAATTCTAGAAGAGTAGTAACACTTAGCTAATGCATTCTTTATCCCTAAGATTTAGGAACTTCACAAGAGCTAGTTTGGTGTCAGTGGCTTCTTGATTCACTTTACCTGCAATATAGTAAATTCTATTCTTTTGTCAAATCAGGCCTTTTTGTTTGTTTGTTTTAAAAATGGCTCTTTCTTTTTATGTTTTTTATTACTTTTTTGAATTTCATGTGTTCCCTAATCACCAAGGACTCAATCTGTGTGTTGGATCAACATAACTATTTAATATATCTGTCATTTCATCTCTCTACCCAGCTTTATTGTATGATTTTTTTTTTTTAGATGGAGTCTTGCTCTGTCACCCTGGCTGGAGTGCAGTGGCACGATCTTGCCTCACTGAAGCCTCCACCTCCTGGGTTCAAGTGATTCTCCTCCCTCAGCCTCCCGAGTAGCTGGGAATACAGGTGTGTGCCACCATGCCTGGCTAATTTTCATATTTTTAGTAGAGAGGGTTTCACCACGTTGGTTAGGCTGGTCTTGAACTCCTGACCTCAGGTGATCCACTTGCCTTGGCCTCCCAAAGTGCTAGGATTACAGGCGTGAGCCATTGCGCCCGGCCAACTTCCAGATCTTTAGTGGGTTTTTCTTGTTTCTTTGCTTACCTCTTTTGGTTCCCATTTCATCGTTTCATCTTATTTTGGTATCTCTATGTTTTTCTTTCAGAGGGCCCATATTATATTTAATTTTCTTGAGAGTGCAGAGAAGAGTTTCATTAAATATTTTCCTCTATTTCCTGGGATCATTATGCTTTTGATATGCAGTCGTCATGTGCATTTTCCTCCTGGCATTTTTTGGGGGAGAGAAGAGTAGTATCTTACAGAGATCCTGTGATAGAGCTTTACTAAGAAATAGTGACTATTTTAATTAAAAAAAAATGTCTACCTTGAATCCAATAACCCTTTAGATAGAGTTTCTATTTCACAGGAAATGAGCAGCAGAGAATCAAGCTAAACATCACCCCATGGAAGCAACCAGACAAACCTAGAAGGTAGGGCATGCTGTAGGACAACTCATTCAATTGCTTTCACTAACAAATGTTCTAAAAAGGGAAATATATCAGATTAAAATAAGCTAAGGGAACACGCTTGGTCCTGGATTGGGTACTGATTTGGATAAGCCAGCTATAGTAATATTTTGGTTAACTGGAGAAAGTATAATATGGTCTGAAAATTAGGTAAGAGGAAAATACACAAAGGCAGAGAGTGTCAACTAAATGAAGCAGGTTATTAAAAAGTTATAAAACGATATTTAAAGTATGATCTCATCACACACCCCTCCAGGAGGAAGGACTATGCTGAGTTTTATTAAACACTTGCTGTATTGCTGGGCATGGTGGCACACGCCTGTAATCCCAGCACTTTGGGAAGCAGAGAAGGGTGGATTGCTTGAGATCAGAAGTTCAAGACCAGCCTGACCAACATGGTGAAACCCCGTCTCTACTAAAAATACAAAAATTAGCCGAGTGTGTTGGCAGGCTCCTACAATCCCAGCTACTCGGGAGGCTGAGGCAAGAGAGTCACTTGAACCAGGGAAACAGAGGTTGCAGTGAGCTGAGATTGCACCACTGCACTCCAGCCTGCGTGACAGAGCATGACTCTGTCTCAAAAAAACAAACAAAAAGCTTGCTGTATTTTCCAATATTCTACAAAGCTTTGCAATGCTTATGTCATAATAAAGTGTTTTAAATAGTGACATAGATTTAAATGGGACAGACTTACCATAAACATAGTAAAACTTAAGCTTCAGGGCCTCTAATTCATATGGGCCTCACGAGGCCCTAGGAGGACCCTAGCAATTTTATATCATAATTTTGGGGAGGTTTTAATTTTGTTAAGTTCTAGTGTCTTTTCACTGTGGTGAAATATACACAACATAAAATGTACCATTTTGACCATTTTAAGCATACGGTTCAGTGGCATTCAGTACATTCCCATTGTTTTGCACCCATCACCACCATCCATCTGCAGAACTTTTTCATCTTCCCTAAATAAAACTCTGCACTCATTAAACAATAACTCCCTATGACCCCCTCCGTCCAGTCTTTTTATTTTTAAGAGTTTCCAAAATTGTACAAACTCTTAGCTTTACAAAACCTGGGTCCAGCCCCAACTGACAACCAGATGTCCTGATAATTCCTGGGCAAGTTATGAAATGACACCTTGCACTGCCAAAGTGGCTTTAGTCTCAGACCAAAGGACAGTCAGCATGGTTAAGGTTGTCACCAAAGTTTTCATCACTAAATGTGCAAACAGTAGTATTTGTGCCAGCATCAATATTACTGAATATGCAAGGAGGAAAAAGCAATTTTTTTGGTCAAGTTATTGGAACCTACATTTCTATAACTTTTCCCAGAAGCTACAAGTTTGTTATTCCTACAGTCCTAATTTCCTGTAAATTAACCATATTTTCTTCATTGTTTAAAATTCTTAGTAAATAATTTTACATCTCCCTTTCCAGAAGGTAGTCACATGGCCTTACCTAGCTGCAAGGGAGGCCAGGAAATGTAATCTTTCTTACAGGAGACCTGTGCCCAACTAATGATCAAGTATTCTATTACTAAAAAAAGAAAAAAAAAAACAGAAATGGCCAGGCATGGTGGCTCACACCTGTAATCCCAGCACTTTGGGAGGCCAAGGGGGGCTGATCACTTGAGGATGGCGAAACTCCATCTCTACTGAAAATACAAAAATTAGCCAGGCATGGTGGTTCATGCCTGTAATTCCAGCTACTTGGGAGGTTGAGGCAGGAGAATTGCTTAAACCCAGGAGATGGAGGTTGCAGTGAGCCAAGATCATGCCACTGCACTCCAGCCTGGGCCAGAGTGAGACCTTCTCTCAAAAAATAAAAAAAAAAATAGAATGGGTGTTGGGACAGACAACTAATAGACAACTAAGCATCTCTCACCTACTTTCTAAAAAGATTCAATGTGCTTGTTTTTGAGGTTTGGTGGGGGAAGTAGGAAGGATTGCACATCTTTCTTTCTTTTTCTTTTAATAGAGGCAGGGTCTCATTCTGCTGTGCAGGCTGGAGTAGATCACAGTTCACTGTAGCCTTGAACTCCTGTCTTCAAGCAATCCTCCTAGGAGCCTCAGCTTCCCAAAGCACTAGAATTAGAGGAGTGAGCACCTTAAAGCACCATTTACACAACTGTTTAGCATCTTGTTTAGAGTGAAAAATTCACTTGCTCACAATCAGCTTTCTAGATTGGACGATCAAGCCTTCTTCCTCTGAGGGTTGATGAACACCATAGAAGTGGGCTTAACAGACTTGTATGGAAAAAGGAAGTTATCTCCCCAGCTGACTCTTGGGTGTCTCAGTGGCCAAGTATATGCAAACCATATATCTAAACCAGTGAGCTTTATTGTTGTGGTTAAGCTTTAACTGTGAACAGCAACATATCAATTTATTAATTACTACGCTTTCGTGCTGTGTGTTCCCTTTCTAGGTTGTTTCCAGGGAAATGGAAACCACAGGACACGGTCTCTGATCCCATCCTTAGAGAATGTGACCATGAGGACACTTTTCCTACCTGGTAAACAAAAGATAATGAGAAAAGTGAGCTCAGAAGTTGCTTCACTGACCCGGGAGCTGTAACAGGTGCTTGAGCAGGGGTGTGATCTGAACGGCCAGAGGGAAGGACCGATGGAAGTGGGTGGGGAGAGCCTCTAGACCCTTTAGGCCTCTCCCTGACTTTATGATGAAATACAAAAGTCAGCCTCCATGCTTGTCCTTTGTGTTTAATGGTTGTCAAACTCCTTTTCTATATTTGTCACTTTTGACCTTGATGGTTAATTCATTATGTAATAAATTCAGAATTTGGTCCAAATTAGGAAACAGTTTCTCCCAGGAATGGCCTTGAATGGTGTCAGCCTGCTTGGTTCTTTCCCCCTAACCCAGCAGCCCATGATTTGGGCTCTTTCCTCCCTTGGCTCAGGGGTGAGGGACACTGTTACTCTTCAAGAGAGGAAACGGCTTGTGGACCTAGCAGAGCTGCTTGCAGGGTTCTCTTCCTCCCAGCTAGGACCCTGACAAATCCAGCCTCTGGATAGGAAATGAATTACTTCTCCCGCTTCTTCAGTTTGACCTCCGAAGGGAAATAAGTCCTGCAGAAGTAACCAGCCTGCCGCGGCAGAATACAGAGCAGGCACCAACTCACCTTCATCTGCTTCCATCACCTGCAGATCCACCAGGGTGTCGGGGGCCCACATGATGCAAAGCTTAGGAAGATGGGGCTTTCAATGGACACGCAGCTTTTAAAGTTGTTTGAGATAGATTGCATTCAGAGTAAGGAAGGGTTAAAAGGCAGGAAGGGCATTTTCCTCTTAGCGGTGGAAGGAGCTTCCTGACAGCCTTCCTTCCTTGCTTTCTGCCTAGCTCACTGCTTTCTCAGCAAGTTGTGGGAGAACTATGTCCTGGGGTTCCGCAAAGGGCTGGAGAATGTCAGGGCGTGGATAAGTCACACAAGCCCTCTGGAGGAAAAGGGAGGCTCCTCTGCACTTCCCCTTCCTGGAGGTCTGTCCTGGTTTTTCATGATGTCATCCATTCATCATTGTGAGCTGACTGGTGGTTCAGGGCTTGGCCAGCTGCCCAAGGCCAGGAGGGGAAAGAGAGATCCCAGGACAAGTGTGCAGCAGGCCCCTGAGCATGAGTAGAAATGTTGTCATCAGTTCCACATAAAAAGACTTGGAAGAAATTAAAGAAGACAGTAAAAGTCACCCGATCCCATCCAACCTTCCCTTCCCTGAATGCCTGGGAAGAATTCGGGGGCCTCTTGCCTGTGGATGAGGAACCGAGCCCTGGAGTGAGGCTTGGTGTGGAGGAGGGACTGCTCTGCCAGATGCTTCATTCTCCAGAATTCAACCTGTTTCCTGACTCCGCGGTGTTTGAAAGCAACTTCGTCCAGGTACTCTTGAGTAGTGCAGAATGGCACTTTTTGATTCTTCTAAACCTGTTCCCATGATATGACTGAGAGAGCTCATCCCTGAAACTGGGGCAGAGTGAGACTGAGGCAAGGAGAAGCTAGTGGACCTGGAATGCAAGGCCATCCCCATTGGCCTGGGCTTTCCAGAGCCCCAGACAGGGCTTCTACCAACTGCTGTCACCTGGGGAGAAAGGTCAAGGGTCCTCTGCTCTAAGTGGGAAATTTGGTATTCAAATCCCCCAGGTTACTTCAGCACCCAGGCTGTCACCTGAAGCAGATGAACAAAAGACGCAGTGAAAAGATATGCTTTTATTATTATTATTATTATACTTTAAGTTCTGGGGTACATGTGCAGATTGTGCAGGTTTGTTACATAGGTATACATGTGCCATGGTGGTTTGCTGTATCCATCCCCCCATCGTCTACTTTAGGTATTTCTCCTAATGTTATCCCTCCCCAATCCCCCGACCCCTGCTATCCCTCCTCTATTTCCCCCACCCCCTGACAGGCCTCAGTGTGTGGTGTTTCCCTCCCTGTGTCCATGTGTTCTTGTTGTTCAGCACCCACTTATGAGTGAGAACATGCAGTGTTTGGTTTTCTGTTCTTGTGTCAGTTTGCTGAGAATGATGGTTTCCAGATTCATCCATGTCCCTGCAAAGGACCTGAACTCATCCTCTTTCTTAAGAACAAAAATGTGCGTTGGAGAAAGAACAGCACCTAGGGACCCAGAGAGAGCTGCTCTCAGATTCCAGTCCTCTGCCATCTCCTTGGGAGGTGACTGTGCAAGGACCTGCACAGCCTAAATCTGGCTCCTTCAATGTAAAAGGGTTGAACTGACCTGAAGATGAAATGCAAATACAGCAAGCGAAGTACTTGGTCTAACAGGCACTCGATACGCGTTTGTCTCCTTGCCTGGGCTCTCCTTTGGTTGGATGGAAGCGACAATAAACAGCGCTTTGGAGTTAGAGAAGACCTTCCAGTTCAGTGAAGGTGCAGGAGATAACAGGGCCCCTCGGGGAAGGACCAGAGGACACATTTTTCAAAGAAGGCCAGGAAACAGTCCAGGGAGATTTGGCAGAAATGTGACAGATGCCAGGGAACTCCTGGGTTATAATTCTTGTGGGCAATTGTTAACAGCAGGTCGTTGAAATACTGTTTAAATACTGGTAGTTGTGTAACCAATATAGTGGTTCTCAAGAAGAATTGATTTTTGGTCCCTACTGCCAGGGAACATTTGACAGTATCTGGAGACATTTTTCGTTGTCACAGGTTGGCTGGGATTACTACTAGAACTAGTGGGCAGAGGTCAAGGATGCTACTAAGCATTCTCTAGTGTACAGGGCAGTATCCGGCCCTCAGTGAAGAATATCCAACCTAAAACATGAATAGTGTGGAGGTTGAGAAACCCTGGGCTGAGACAGACTGCTGCTTTTGCCAAATGCTCAGGTTGTGCCTGGGGGCTGTGTTGCAGGTCAAAGGGGGCAGGAATTGGAGAGAGATCCACACAGCCTCCAACACCATAGCCCTGGGGGTGACCTCCTCGGTGCCCTGCCTGCCCCTCCCCAACATCCTACTCATGGCCAATGTCAAATGGCACCAGGGACAGAGCCAGACATGGAACAGACCATCCACAGCCCCCAACATCTTCCTGAAGAGGTGAGCAATGCAGATGGGAATGGAGGACAAGAGGGGTGACGGGTGGCTGCAAAGCAGAGGTTGCTTGATTGCTAAACCCGAGGAGAAGATAGAGCTGTCATCAGCAGTGACATTAATTTTTTTTAGACAACAGTAACCTAAGACAGGTGGTGCACTGGAAGGACAGAGGCCAAGTGGGACAAAGGGAGGCGTCATGTGGACAGGAGTGAGGGCCAGTCTACCTGCCCACTTTCTTTCTCGCTGCACAGACTCTACTGAATTCATAGGAAATCTCTCAGCATTTGGCCCAAGGGCAAGGAGGCAGTGAGGTCTGACAGATGGAGCACTGGTTGGGGGAGGGAGATTATTTCTAGTTTTTGGTATGCAACTAACTGCACTCAATTTTTAAAATCACAAGTTATTTGCTGCTCCTCAGTTTTTCTTTTTCTTTTACTTCTTTTTTTTTTTTTTTTTTTTGAGACTGAGTCTTTCTCTGTTGCCCAGGCTGGAGTGCAATTGGTGGGATCTCGGCTCACTGCAACCTCAGCCTCCCAGGTTCAAGCGATTCTCCTGCCTCAGCCTCTCAAGTAGCTGGGATTACAGGTGCCCGCCACCACACGTGGCTAATTTTTGTATGTTTAATAGAGGCAGGGTTTCACCATGTTGGCCAGGCTGGTCTCAAACTCCTGACCTCAGGTGATCCACCCACCTGGGCCTCCCAAAGTGCTGGGATTACAGGCATGAGCGACCACGCCCGGCCAGTTTCTCTATCAGTAAAATAAATGGACTAAGTCTCACTTAGAACTGTAACATGTAGTGACATTGCGCTGGTCCGGGATGAAGTAGCCTTTTTTTAATCTTTGGGCCTCTTTAAATAATCTGTAGGAGGTCTCATGAATCTCTAGATATTCCCAGAAGTCCAGGAAAACCCTTCATTTCTCCATGCTACCTCAGTGACACATCTCTCTGTGATGTTCTTGGTGTACATGTAGCAAGTACAGCCCAGTCCCAGCTGACTCATATTAGGTCCAAAGCCAGCTCCTTGAACTTGAACTCCCTTGGGAAGAGTAACTGTGGCATTAGACTCAATAAATGCATAAGCCAGACAGTGGGGCAAACTCTTTTGGTGCTTTCAAGAAAGAAGTTGCAAAATCCTATGATTCCGGCCACTTTACCTCCTAGGCTGTCTCTTTCAAATAAAGTCTAGGACGAACGAGAATATGGCAGGGTGGGTGGAAGTTACAATGCAAATTCCAGGGCCACACCTGATTCCTACTGAATCGGAATCTTTAGTGGTGTCTTCAGGTGCCTGCATTTTAAACAAGCTCCGGAGGCATGTTTGATCTCCCCGGCATTTGAGCAGCACTGTGCTAAAGCACCCTCTTTCCTACCTCCAAAAGCTTTAGTCCTAAAGGAGACCTTCCTCATTTTGATGAAGACAGGGTCAGATCAGATGCAGTAGGGCTGTCAATGTGTGTCTTCCCTGGTGGCTTCAGGATTCTCCCATTGAAGTTTGTGGAGCTCCAGGTATGTGACCATCATCAACGTATCCTGCGATTGAGGACAATCACTGAGAAGGTTTATTACCTAAAGCTCCACCCTGACCATCCTGAGACCGTCTTCCACTTCTGGATCCGACTGATTCAAATTCTGCAAAAGGGGCTGTCCATCACCACCAAAGACCCTAGGATTCTTGTTACTCACTGCCTGGTACCCAAGAACTGCTGCAGCCCCTCAGGAGATTCCAAGGTAAGTAAGCACCATTACCAGCCTCCAGCCGAGGCCAGAGCAGCGAGGTAGAGCTCATATAACCCAGCTGGTATGTGAGCACCCTATGAAGGTGATCTCAGCCCAAGGCCTTTTCTAAACAGCTTTATTGAATATCATTTAGAACCATAAAATCCACCATTATAAGTGTACAATTTCAACACTTTCAGTAGATGTATATAGTTGTGTAACCATCACCACAATCCAGTTTCAGAACATTTCCATCACCCTAAAAAACTCCCCCTCGCCCATTTGCAGTCATTCCCTCTTCCTACTCCCAGCTCTAGGCAACCATTAATGTTTTTAGTCTCTACACATTCATCTTAGGCATTTCATATAAATGGAATCTTACAACATATAGTTTTTTGTGTCTGGCTTCTTTCACTTAGCATGACATTTTTCAGATTCATCCATATTGCAGCATGGGCCAACTCCAAGGCAGAGTGACAGAGTATTTGTAGTTTTGTTTTGCTTTTTTTTTTTTTTTTTTTGGAGACAGAATCTCACTCTGTCGCCAGGCTGGAGTGCAATGGTGTGATCTCAGCTCACTGCAACATCCACCTCCAGGGTTCAAGCAATTCACGTGCCTCAGCCTCCTGAGTAGCTGGGATTACAGGTGCACATCACCACACCCAGCTAGTTTTTGTATTTTTAGTAAAGACAGGGTTTCGCCATGTTGGTCAGGCTGGTTTTGAACTCCTGACCTCAGGTGATCCACCCGCCTTGTCTCCTAAAGTGCTGGGACTACAAGCGCAAGCCACCTCGCCCAGCCAATTTATTCCTTTTTATTCCTGAATAGTATCCCATTGTATGGATAGACCCCATTTTGTTTCACCAGTTGATGGACATTTGGATTCTTTCCAGATTAGGGCTATTATAAATAATGCTGCTATGAACATTTGTGTACAGATTTTTCTAGACATATGTTTTCATTCATCTTGTGTAGAGGTCAGTGAATAAAATTATTAGGTTATTCAGTAAATTTATGTTTAACTTTTAAAGAAATTGGCATTGTTTTCCAAAGTGGCTGCACCATTTTACATTTTCACTAGCAACACGTGAGAGTTTCAGTTTCTCTGCATCCTCACCAAAACTGGTATTGCCTATTTTATTATAACCATTCTAGCAGATGTGTAATGATTTTACTATGAATTTCCCTAATGACTAATGATACTGAGCAACTCTTCATGGGTTTATTCGTTGTTCATATACCTTCTTTGGTGATATGCCTATTCAAATCTTTTGACTCTTTTTCCTCTTTTACTTTTATTTTTGAGATGGAGTCACTCTGCCGCCCAGGCTGGAGTGCAGTGATGCGATCTTGGCTCACTGCAACCTCTGCCCCCCAGGTTCAAGCAATTCTCCTGCCTCAGCCTCCTGAGTAGCTGGCATTACAAGCATGCAGTACTGCGCCGGGCCAATTTTTGTATTTTTAGTAGAGACAGGGTTTCGCCATTTTGGCCAGGCTGATCTCGAACTCCTGACCTCAGGTGATCCACCCGCATCGGCCTCCCAAAGTGCCAGGCCTGAGCCACCGTGCCCGGCCTTGACCATTTTTCAATTGGGTTTTTCTTCTTATTGCATTGTATGAATTCTTTGTATATTCTGGGTACAAGTTCTTCATCAGATATATGATTTGCAAATATTTTCTCTCAGTCTGTGAATTGCCTTTCATTCTTAATGATGTTTTTGAGGAGCAAAAGTTTTTAATTTTGATAAAGTACAATTATCAACTTTTTCCTCCTTTTTTTTTATTTTTTTATTTTTTTGAGATAGAGTCTTGCTCTGTTCCCCAGGCTGGAGTGCAATAGTATAATCTTGGCTCATTGGAACCTCTACCTCCTGGGTTCAAGTGATTCTCCCGCCTCAGCCTCCCGAGTAGCTGGGACTACAGGCATGTGCCAGCACATTCAACTAATTTTTATATTTTTTGGTAGAGACAGGGTTTCACTATGTTGGCCAGGCTGCTCTCATACTCCTGACCTCAAGTGATCTGTCATCCTCAGCCTCCCAAAGTGCCAGGATTACAGGCATGAAGCTTTTTCTTTTATGGATCAGGTTTTTAATGCATATCTAAAACTCTTTGTTCATTCCAAAGTCACAAAGATTTTATCCTATGTTTTATTCTAGGAGTTTTATAGATTCAGCTCTTCCATTTAGGTCTATGATCCATTTTGAGTTAATATTTATGTATGGAATGAGGTAATGGTCTAAGTACTTTTTTCGTGTATGTGGATTTGCAATTAGCCCAGCACCATTTGTTGAAAAGACTATTCCTTCCCACATTGAATTGTCTTAGCACCTTTGTCAAAAATCAATTTACCATAAACATAAGAATTATTTCTGAATTCTCAGTTCCATTCTGTTGATTTAGAGTTTGCCTATTCTTGTGTGAATACAACAATGTCTTGGTTAATGTAGCTTTATATTAACTTTGAAAATGGGTGATATAAGTTTTCCAATTTTGCTCTTTTTCAAACCTGTGTTGGCTATTCTAGATCTGTTGCATTTCCATATAAATTTTAGAATCAGTTTGTTAATTTCCTCAAAAAAAAAACTTTTAGAATTTTGATAAGCACATGTTGAATTTACACATCCCTTTGGGGAGAAGTGCCATCTGACAATATTGAGTCTTCCAGTGTATGAATATATAAATAAATAGTTTATCTTAGCAATGTTTTGTAGCTTTTGTTTTGTTTTTAACAGAGATAAGGTCTTGCTAGGTTGGTCTTATGGGAGAACTCCTGGGCTTAAGCAGTTTTCCTGCCTCAGCCTCCCAAAGTGCTGGGATTACAGGTGTGAGCCACACGCTTGGCGTGTTTTGTAGTTTTAACTAAACAAGTTCTGCACTTCTTTTTTCAAATGTTCTCCTAAGTATTTTATTGTTGTTGATGCTGCTGTGAACTGAATTGTGTTTGTGTTTTCTTAATTTCGTTTTGGGGTCATTCACTGATAGTATTAGAAATACAATTTATTTTTAGTATTAACCTCATTATACATTATAGCAGTTTTACAGATTCCTTGGGATTTTCTACATACACACCACACACACACACACACACACACACACACACACACACTCATGTCGTCTGCAATAAGTACAGTTTCACATCTTCATTTCCAATCTAGATTTGTTTATTGCTCTATTGCACTAGCTAGAGCATTAACTAGTGCATTATTAAACATGCACTAGTACACGTTTAATAAAAGAGGCAAAAGCAGACATCCTTGTCTTGTTACTGATCTTAGGAAAAAAAAACATTCAGTCTTTTGCTATTAAGTATGATGCTTATTATGAATATTTATAGATAACTTCTATCTGGTTGAAGAAGTTCCCTTTATACCTAATTTATTAAAAAGTTTTCTTTTTTATCATGAATGGGTATTATATTTTGTTAAACGCTTTCTCTGCATCTATTAAGATGATTATATAGTTTATCCTTTATTCTGTTAACATAACGTATTACATTAATTGATTTCTTTGATGTTAAACCAAATTTGTGTTCTTGCAATAAAATCTGCCTGGTCATGGTGTATGTACTTCTTATTTATATGTTTCTAGATTCAGTTTTCTCACATTATGTTAAGGAATTTTGCATCTATGCTCATGAGAGATAGTGGTCTGCAATTTTCTTGTGATATCTTGTGATACCCTAGCTTCAGTATCAAGTTAATATTAGCCTCATTGAAGGAGTTGGAAAGTATTTCCTCCTCTATTTTCTGAAAGAGTTCATGAAGCATTGCTATTACTGCTTTAAATATTTGATAGAATTTACCAGTGAAGATACCTGGGCATTTTTGCCCCAGAACATAATGAGTATAAGTCTGACTTGAGCTACAACAGAAACTCCATGAAGGCAGGGGTTTTTGTCTGTCTTCTTTACTGCTATATCCCTAGTATCTGGTGCCTAGTTGGCATTCAATAAATATGGAATGAATGAGTGACTATGGACAGCACATACAACTGGAGCACTTTTGAGTGTCATAGGCAGCAGGAAAGAAATTAATTTTGTCCAGATGTAAAAAGCAGCTCACTACAGGATATTTCTTAGAGAAATTAAGTTTTAAAACACTAATTAACTTTCTATAACAAATATATGATTCCCCTACATTGAAGTATAAAACCAAGCAGCATAAACTTTATTAAAGCTTATATTAATAAGCTATTCATACATGATATTAAGGTATATTAATAAGAATAAGTATCTTCTAAGTTATGTTAAAGGTATGTAATGAAGATATTCCCCTTAAGGCAGAAGAGGACATTTTTACCAATACAAACAGTGTAAACTAACAAATATGGCCTCAGAATTGCCTTTGTAAGCAGCTGGTATGGCTGCACCTTGGCAAATTTTGAGTTGTAACACTTTAGAGTCTGGACCATGATATTAGGAAAATGTGAAGACCCTAAGGCCTTAACCACCTGGTTCTGCTCTTTTTCTCCGTATAGTTAGAACAGAAGAAACTCCAAGCCTCACAGCCCAGCGAGAGTCTCATTCAACTAATGGCCAAGGGGGAGAGTGAAGCCCTCTCTCAGATTTTTGCCGACTTACACCAGCAGAACCATTTGAGGTACATGACTTAAAACAGGCCGGCCTCTGACATTCCTTTCTGCAACCCAGATGATCTGAGCTGTGAGATCCAGAAACCAAATATCTTGGTTATTGAGCACAGGGAGAGACCCTGAAATACTGCCACTCGCTATCCAGTCTTTTTTTTTCTTTCTTTTCTTTTTGACACAGACTCTTGCCCTGTCACCCAGGGTTCAAGCAATTCTCCTGCCTCAGCCTCCCAAGTAGCTGGGATTACAGATCCCAGTAGCTGAGACTACAGGCATGTGCCACCACACCCAACTAATTTTTGTATTTTTAGTATAGATGGGTTTCACCATGTTGGCCAGGCTGGTCTCGAACTCCTGACCTCAAGTGATCCGCCTGCCTCAGCCTCCCAAAGTGCTGGGATTACAGGCATGAGCCACTGCACCCAGTCAGTATTCAGTCTTTATCCTTGACTCAGGACAACCTTCCTCCAGCTCTCCTAGCCTTGTTCTCCTTCTCCACACAGCAAGCATGGTGGGCTTGACTCCAGAGGAGGACTACCATAAAAAATGAAAAGTAACTCTCCAACAATGAGGATAAGTTAGGTACACAGGTGAAAAAGTAAAACCTAATTTCTTTTTTGTTGTTGTTGTTCATTTGTTTATTTGAGACGAGGGTCTCACTCTGTTGCCCAGGCTGGAGTACAGCGGCACAACCTTGGCTCACTGCAACCTCTGCCTCCAGGGTTCGTGCCAATTCTCCTGCCTCAGCCTCCCAAGTAGCTGGGATTACAGACACATGTCACCACACCCTGCTAATTATTGTATTTTTAGAAGAAATAGGGTTTCACCATGCTGGCCAGGCTGGTCTCAAATTCCTGGCCTCAAGCGATCCACCTGCCTTGGCCTCCCACAGTGCTGGAATTACAGGCATGAGCCACCATGCCCGGTCACGTAAAACCTAATTTCGAATCCAGTTTCTAATCCTATGGAGATATAACCAAAACATTGTTTAAAACATTGTTGACTTACTGGATTTACTTACCTACTCACTTGGTCTCTGCTTGGACTTTTTGGAACGTCTGTGGTTGTTTTCTTAAAATAGAGTCTGTTCTGGAAAGCTCCACAGTACAGATCTATGTTCTTCATGACTGAGGAAATGTCACGGTATGCACAGATGACTTAGCATTAAGTCTTGGTATAAAACTGGTTGGTTTAAGAGACACAGGAGTTAGGCTGGGTGTAGTGGCTCATGCCTGTATTCCCAGCACTTTGGGAGGCTGAGGCGGGCAGATCACGAGGTCAAGAGTTTGAGACCAGCCTGACCAACATGGTGAAACACTGTCTCTACTAAAAATACAAAAATTAGCTGGGTGTGGTGGTGCACACCTGTAATCCCAGCTACTCAGGAGGCTGAGGCAGGAGAATCGCTTGAACCTGGGAGGCAGAGGTTGCAGTGAGCAGTGATCACGCCACTGCACTCTAGCCTGGGTGACAGAGAAAGACTCCGTCTCAAAAAAAAAAAAAAAAGAGAGGGAGAGAGAGACAGGAGTTGAGAGTACTTAGACCAGAGGGTACCACAGAGTATCCAGTCCCAGATAAAGTGGGATCCAGAGTCCTAGTGTCTGTTATTTATGATTTAATAGAAAAAGGAGACCAGAAATAAATTAATAAATGTCATCAGGAGAGAAAAATGAGGTGTCAGAGAGGAGAATTTTGTCACAACAGTAACCAGCTGGACCAGCATCTCAGAGGCAAAACAAATCCCCTTTCTTTCTGAGCACTGGTAATAAACTGAAAACCGGTAGGACTCAGAGGAGGCAAGTGCTTAGAGCGGTGGAGAACTCACATAGAGCTGGGCCCGAGTCACTGCTCTGACTGCACCCTTGAGCATATTGAAACTTGGGGACTCAGTTTTCAGACTTGTAAAATGGAAATGAAAATAGTGCTAACCTCATTCAGATGTCGTCAGGATCAAATGAGCTCATATGCATCAAGCACTTAGAATGCTCTTCAGCAGATTTAGAGGCACATTATAAGTAAGCTCTCAATAAGTATTAACTTGTATTATTCATTCTAACTTGACTGGAGGTAGAAAACTATTAACACAAGAAAAAGACTTATCTGTTGCCCTGTGTAAAGAATATACCCTGGAGATTGTCCTTCCATATGTCATACAGAGATCTGTAATTAAAGAACTTCTCAATGAGTTATCATATTGCTGAGCCCTGGACTCTAACAGAGAAAGGTATTTTGAAGGTACTTTTTGGCTGTCTCAAAATATAAAGTCACTGGTGTTTCTTTCTTTCTTTCTTTTTTGAGACAGAGTCTCCCTCTGTCACCCAGGCTGAAGTGCAATGGCACAATCTTAGCTCACTGTAACCTCTGCCTCTCAGGTTCAAGCAATTCTCATGCCTCAGCCTCCAGTGTAGCTGGGATTGCAGGCACCCACCACCATGCCTGGCTAATGTTTGTATTTTTATTAGAGATGGGGTTTCACCATGTTGGCCAGGCTGGTCTCGAACTCCTGGCCTCATGTGATCCACTCGCCTCAGCCTCCCAGAGTGCTGGGATTACAGGCGTGAGGTACTGTGACTGGCCAAATCACTGATTTTTAAGTTACTGTTTAAAGAACAGCTTCTGTTTATATTTCATTGGCCACACTCAGTCACATGGCCTTGCTCAGCTGCAAGGGAGGCTGGGAAATGCATTCCCTGTTTTGCATAGTCATATATCCAACACAAAATTAGTCACTCTGCTCCCCAGGGAGAAAGGAAAAAGGGTCACTGGGGGCCTACTGGCACTCTCTGGCACAGACAGCTTTTAATATTTCCAGAAGTTGAGAGGAGGCTAAGATCTGAAGGAGAAAATAGGCAATAGATTGCTAAAGAAAGGGTAAAGAAGGGCCAGACAGGTTAAGGGAATGGACAGGTGCAAGGCTGAGACTTCCACAAAAGAAGAAGCTTGATGGAAAGGAAGAGCAGGTAGTGATGGAAGAGAATAAGCAGAAGAGAGCAGAGAGTGAGCCAGGCAGGACTTGGAAAGCCATGCAAAGAAATCTAGACTTCCAGTGTCATGGGAGCTTTAGCAGCATTTTAAACAGGGAAGTGACGTGATCCAATTTGCATTTTGAAAAGGTCATGCTAGCTGTTGCCTGACAGTCAATTTGAAGGGAAGGAGGGACATGGAAAAAGCAGCTAGGGAGCTATGGCAACCTAGCCTGGGCAGATGAGAGGGATGTAAGAAATGAGGGAGGAAGGGATTCATTTTTGCTTCACTGCTATCTCGATAATTGCTTTGTACAGACATTTAGTTCCTTCTCTTCAGTTTCCCAGAATGAAGCCCCTGAGTGATGATTTTTCTCTCATTCGGGCTGGTTCTAGTCTGGTTGCAATTATTATCAGTTTCTGCACATTTGGCAACAAGATGCAACTAAACAGCAAATATAATAAATGGCTGAGATGCAGAACTGAACAGATGGAGTCACCCCCTCCTCCTCAGCAAAATCAGCAGCCTGGGCTCTGCTCCCCACCTCCCACCCCATTCCACCTCCCCTTCCTTACTTTTTTTTCTGGAACTTTAATATGCGTCACACCCATCCAATATAGCCACAGCTGGCCTTTTTCATATTTATATCTGTCTCTAAAGCTTTGCATCAGGAACTTTGGAACAAGATCTGAAATACAAATTTAATGTTTTTTTCCTTTACTTTCAACTTTCATTTCCTTGATCCTGAAATGGCTCGAGTTTCAGGAGCAGCAAAAAGGTGGAGACCAACAAGAACAGCTCAGGTAAGGTAGGGCACAGGGTACCATGCCTCAAAGAGCTCTCCACTCTGGATATAAGAACAAGATCCTCCCCAGCTCCCATCCCGGTCGTCCTGGTGCTGTCAGTATTGCCACTGTCCTTCCATGCCTTAGTGTGAACTCCTTTAGGCTCTCTGGCCACCACAGTTAAGTTGGCCCCAAGTCCTAGTCAATTTCTTTCTTTGCAATGTATCTTCTATTCTTTACTTCACTTCTACACCCACAGACCCTACCCTAGCCCAGCCCTACTCATCTCATGCCTGCGGCACTCTTCCACAGGTTCATTTATCCATTTATTCATTCAAAAACATGCACTGAGTACTGTGTAAGTGCCAGTTACTGTGATGGGCTTTAGGGTCATCATGTAGAAAAACACCATGTTCCCTCAAGAGGCTTAAAATTTGGTGGCATCAGATGGGGAAATCCCCAAATTACAGAATGTCTCCTTCCAGGAAACATTCAAAGCTTATGCCTAGGGGACCAAAGGAGCATAAAGAAGGGGGTCCCTTGTTCCTGCCAGGAAGCTGGCCTGGGAGGCATGGTTTCTGAACTGAGTCATAGACTATGAGTGCAGGTGAGCAGGCTGGAACAGACAAGGCAGGGCATTCCAGGAAGAAGAGACAGAGTCTGCATGAGGGAACATAATGCATTCTGGGAAAAGCACCCAGTTCTCTATTTCCAGGTTCTAGTTAACCCCAAATCCACTCGGTGTGGCATACATGGCCCTGCACAAACTTCCCCCAACTCACCCATCTCACCTGATCACTCACTCTGCCTCTAATAGGAGCCCTCGGCCTAATCATCTTCTCCAGCCCAAATCTTTTGCTCCAGCAAACTGTATCCATCCCATGCCTCCTTCATCTCCCACCACTCCCTCCCCCCGATGCTTCCCTGTAAATCCTCCCTATCCTTCTAAATCCTACCCTTCACACAACACCTTCCTGCTCAGGCTAATCCTTCTTTGGTCATAACTTCTCCTTCATTATTCCCTAGTTGTTTTATAAGTTCGAGGCACATTTCTTCAATGAATACTAAATTGTTTTCATGCTTCTCAATTATCCACAGCATGAAGCAGAGGGCTGAGAACACAATGGGAAGCAATAAATATCCATACGCCATGCCACAAATAAATTCTTCATGTTGGCTCAGTAGGCAGGCAGAATATTATAAGATATTTATAAATTTAGAGAAGGCTATAGGTCACAGGGGAACTCTGCTAACTTTCGTCTAAATCAGGGATTACAAATGCATTGGTCTGCAGGTGACATAAATGGGCAAAGGGCTGGGTGCCATGGATGTAAGAACAGGTTAACTTTTCTCTAAATTCTGTTATAAGTAAAACTGGTGTCAAAACTGAGAAGACAACAGGAAGTGGTGGGGACAGTGGCAATGAGAAGGTGAAAGCTTCAATTAAGACTTCCATTAATTGTTGCCATGCTGGAATCCAGGCCAATATTCTGATTTTTTAAGAGAAGCCAAAAATCTGGACATATGTGGCATACCACCTTCCCACAAAATATTAAAGCACAGTATTGGCTAACACTTAGTGGGCAAACAAAACATATCTGCAGACCACATTCAGCCTGGAGGCTGCCAGCTCACAGCCCCTATTCTAAATGGTAAGCACAGCTGTGGCTGCCTCACATTTTGTCCAAGCCTAGGAATGTTTTCTCATGTTGTGCAACTAATGACACGATGGTGATTCGTTTCTCTGTAATTCAGACACACATACATATAAACATACACACTCAAAACACACCCCATGGCATTAGGGTTGAGGAAAACAGATGTGAGAAATATTTCAAACATTTCCGGGACTCGAGAAAACAGTTGGAATTTTAGGATCACAGGGTATCTGGAATCACAGGAGCTACCATGCCCAAGATGTTCCTAGGCTGAAATTAAGTTGAAATTAACCATCCCAGGTGGCCTCCAGGCCCTCTTTCCTGTTGGGTGAGGTAGCGTACCCTCTCAGTTTAAAAGGACTGTTAAACCCCAGCCTCTTGGAACTTTGGATGAAAAAGAGAGACTTAGCGTTGGAAAAACCAGAGGCCCAACGGTACCTGTGTGGCTGAACCTTTCCACTCCCCTCCAGCAGGTGGTGTGGCCCATTACCGCAGTGCTTCCCAAACTTTAATGGGCAAACAGTCCCCCATAGATCTTGTTAAAAGGCATATTCTAATTTCTTGGGTCTAGCAGGCTTCAGACTGCTATTCTAACATGCTCCCAGGTAATGCCAGAGGTGCTGGGCTATGGGCCATCCTTTGAAAAGCCAGGGCCAAGTGGACCAAGAACAGGCTCTGGCTTAAGGCTTTCTGGGTTCAAGGCCATTGCTATTTCAGCTAAATGACTCTCCTGGGGAAATTCACTCAGTTAACCCTTCTGAATCATATTGGGTCTTTCCTTTTACTGGTGCTGGCTTGTTCACATGGCATAGTGGTAAGAACATGGACTCTGCAGCCGGGCTGCCAGGCTTGGAATTCTGACTCTGCCTCTCCTTGTGTGACCTCTCCTTGTGTCACCCTCTCTGACCTCACAGCGTTGTGGTGAGGATTAAAGGACCATGAATGCATGTGATTGTTTGGAATGGTGCCTGGCACATTATAAGCAGCCCTCAAATGTCCATTGTAACCTGTGAGTGCTCTGGGAACCAGCGTACAAGCAAACGCATTTCTTTACTTGACTTAGAGAAAGATTCTTCCAGTGAAGACAGCATCCCTTGCACCTATGACCTACGTTGGAGGGCTTCATTCACATACGGAGAGTGGGAAAGAGAGAACCCCTCCAGGCTGCAGCCCCTCTCACTCCTCAGCACTCTGGCAGCCTCCACCGGGTCACAGCTGGCCCCACCCATAGGTACAGCAATAGGAGTGATCCCCTGCCATTGTGGGGCAGCCCTTGTGTTCAGCCTCAGGGCTGGTTCAGGTCCTGGGGTCCTGAGGGTGATTCCAGAAAGCTGTGGGGTGGGGTTGAGTGATGTTGGCCATAGAGACCTCAGCCCTCTTTTTCCAACTGGGTTGAGCAAAACCCTGATGTGTGGCACTTCCAGGGCCCCCAGAGTTCCCCAGATGCTGTTGACACTACAGCTGCTTTGTTTTGCTGTGTGGGAGGCGTAAGGGGTCTCCTCTGCAGAGTCCCCATGTGCTCCTTCCTCTCTTTTCCTTTCCTGGAGCTCTTGAAGAGCTTTCTTATCACTTTGGTTGGGTGTAGAGAGTGAAAAGGAAGGAGGCTAAGGGAGCGGGGGTGGAGTCAGAACTCCTAAGGCCCCAGTCCTTCTCTTCATGCTCAATGCCCGTTCATCCATCCACACATTCATCTAATGAACATTTGTGAAGTACTTCTTATGTGCCTCTGTCTGGCCAGAGGTAGATTTCCTAAAAAAGGAGTGTCAAAACTGAGAAGACAACAGGGAGTGGTGGGGACAGTGGCAATGAGAAGGTGAAATTAATTGTTGCCATGCTGGAATCCAGGCCAAATATTCTGATTTTTTAAGAGAAGCCAAAAATCTGGACATATGTGGCATACCACCTTCCCACAAAATATTAAAGCATAGTATTGGCTAACACTTAGTGGGCAAACAAAACATATCTGCAGACCACATTCAGCCTGGGGGCGGCCAGCTCACAGCCCCTGTTCTAAATGGTGAGCTCAGCTGATTTCTGTTTTCTAAAGTAAAATATTATTAATAAACCACCAACTCTTTTTTTCTTTTTTTTGAGCTAGAGTCTCACTCTGCCACCCAGGCTGGAGTGCACTGGCATGATCTCCGCTCACTGCCACCTCCACCTCCCAGGTTCAGGTGATCCTCCTGCCTCACCCTCCTGAGTAGCTGGGATTACAGACACCTGCCACCATGCCCAGCTAATTTTTGTATTTTTAGTAGAGACCAGGTTTCCCCACGTTGGCCAGTCTTGTCTTGAACTCCTGACCTCAGGTAATCTGCCCACCTTGACCTCCCAAAGATTACAGGAGTGAGCAACTGGGCCTGGCCACCACTAATTCTTATAAGATACCTATTATGAATAGTTGACAATTTTTTTAATTAGCATAGTATCTACGTGCCCGTGAAAGAGCTTTTTAGGTAATTTATATCCTGTCAAACACTTTTCTCTCCTACACTCACAGGAAATTCTATTTGAGCCACCCTTCCACACTGGGGAGAATCTATGCAAGCCTCATCAACACTACTCTGCAGCATTCAGCTTCTGAGGGATTATCGGGATGGAGGGGAAGAGAAAACTGCAACTAAGGAAAAATAGAACCATCTCATGGTGACAGCAGAGCCTTTCCAGCTGTACGTAACCATGTCCTCACTGCTGCACCCTGCCACTCCTTACCTCCATGCCACTGCCAGAGCTGGCCTAGCAAGATGTGCACTCAGAATGGCTGGGACCGAGCAATGGAGGAAAGGAGTGAAAGGGAAGTAGGAGCAGAGGAGAAGTGGAAGAGAGCAAAAAGGAGTGGTGAGAAAGGAGGAAGTCAAAGCAGATGAGAGACACAAGACAAGTGGTAACAGGAAATAGAAGAGACCTGGCAGACAAGATAAAGAGGACAAGAGAAGAGGCACACCCCTGAGAGATGCTCACCAAGCTTCTATTTATCTAATTTAAAACTTGAGAGTAAAGCCATAAACCAAAAAAAAAGAAATACGTTTTCTTCCCTGCTCAGACAACTCTGGACAAGTGTGAACTGCCAGACTCCTTCAATTTCCCTTTCTGTCTGTTTTTCTCGCTAGTTCCTCTCTTCTGATTAAAGCTGTATTCTTTCTTTGTTGGCCTGTTCCCTAACTTGGACTTGCTAGCCCAGCCTTGGTATTCCAAACAGAGATTTGGGTTTGCGCTACCGAAAGGTTCCTGTGGGAGGCAGTAAGACAAGGTGTGTAAGGTAGGGTGAATTTCTCTTTTGTGTTCAAATTCCCCAAGTTCGCTATTATCTCAGTGCTGCAAACACTGGCTTAACTTCTTTTTTGTATAATACTCCCTGAAATGCCAACATACATTGTCAGTGCTTTTTAAATTAGAGATTCCAGAGATAGGAGATAAAGGCTCAAAGTATAGGTTGATCAGAGGTTTATCAATTATAGATGAAGAGAGTCACTAAGGAGTGTTTGTCAGATGGTCTATAGATTGGCCTCTTTGTTTAAAATGTGCCATATTGTCAGGTGTAGTAGATCTCGCCTGTAACCCCAGCACTTTGGGAGACCAAGGCACGTAAATTGCTTGAGTGCAAAAGTTGGAGACCAGCCTGGGCAACATGGCGAAATCCCATCGCTGCCAAAAATAGAAAAAAAAAGCTGGGAGTGCTGACATGTGCCCGTAGTTCCAGCTACAAAGGAGAGGCAGAGGTAGGAGGATTGCTTGAGCCCAGAAGGTCGAGGCTGCAGTGAGCCATGAGTGTGCCACTGCACTTCAGTCTGGGTGACAGAGTGAGATCTTGTCCCAAGAAAAGAAAAATTTCACATTTAATAAGAAACAGACTATGAATATTTCAGGAAACCTGCCCATCCTCCAATTGGGCAGGATATTTTGGGAGGTTTTGATTTGACTTAAGATATCCTAGTAGGGTCTTTTTCCTCACTAACGTAGTTTTCAGACTGAAATGGTTGGAGGGCTAAAAAATAAGCTCCTGGATCACCATTACTCCAAGGCTGAATTATGTAGTTACGTCCTAATTCTTAATAGATGATCCTTCCCATACTTTGATCTCTGTTTCCTGAATTCCTGCCTTCCACTATTACTTTTTCCACCCTCCTCAACCACTGTCTCCCTTGATTTTACCCTAGTATTTGTCATTAATAACTTTACATAACTCCATTATTCCCACTTCCTAGCTATATCCATCTCCTATTTTTTTCTGAGTCCAATAATCCATTGACCCACCAATCTTACAAGTTATTGCTTCTACCAGGTTTTCACTGTCCCTCATTCTCTTCATGTTCTCATTTCCTTTCCCTGTAAATGAGATTACCTGTGATCAGTCATTATTATTATCACTTCCTGGCATGCACTCTCAACATCTTTGTGTCTCTCTCACTTTCTTCCCTTGGCTAAATCCAGCTCTCTACCAACTCCATGCCAGTGTGATGCTGCTGAACTTGCCACTGAACCCCCCTGGAGAAGATCACATGACATACTAACCAGTCTCACTGCAAAGTCATCATCGTAGACTCAAGAGGGTTCTTGATGTTGCCTGGAAATCATCCTACATTCTCCCAGGTCTGTTCACTCTGCTGACTGGCTATTTCACATCTTCCCACTCCTCTAACTGCCAATGCCCCCTAATGACCAGGCTTCCTATTTCACTGAGAACATAGTCACAATTGAAAGATAATTTCAGGCTTTCATATCTACCAATTACCTAGATCCAGACCCATTGACTCTGGCTTCTCTCCTTGTTGCTATGGAGGAACTGTCTCTCCAAGCAAAGTCCAGCTCTTCCCCTTTTGTACTAGATCCCATCCCATCTCACCCAAGGATGTCGCACCAGCAACTCTTCCTTTTTCTTATGTCATCAGTTTGATCTGTGCTTCTAGATCCTTCCCATCAGCAACAAATATACTGGTATGCCTCCTAAACACACTTATTTCTTCCATTAAAAACAGAACAAAATAAAAGAAAACCTCTCTTGGCCCCTCTGCCTTCTTGCTCCAGTTTTCTCCACCCCTTTACAGCAAACTCTGTGAAAAGGATCCAACTTTTTGAAATCTCCATTGTCTCTTGAAGCCCTTCAATCAGGGTTTTGCATCCACTACCTTGACAAACCTGTCAAAGATTCCCACATTGTTAAAGCCCATGGCCAACCAGGCCCCACCTCCCTGTCAGCAGCATGCTTTCTCCCTGAACCTTTTCTCCAGGACAATCTCCTGCCTTTCCTCCTCTCTCATTAGCCTTTTTCTCAGTTCCTTTGCTGATTCATTTTCATCAACACACCCCAATCTATCTGAACATCAGAAATTCCCAGGATTCAGTCCTTGAGTCTCTTGTAATCAAAACACATGGATTTCATTCCACAAATATATTCCTAAATTTATATATTTAGTCCAGACCACTATGAACTCTAGAGATACATATCCAACTGCCTAGTTGAGATCTGTACTTGAATGTCTAATATTTATCTCAATATGCCCAAAACAAATCTCTCAGTATTATCCGTTAAATTAGCCAGATGTGGTGATGATGCATGCCTATAATCCCAGCTACTTGGGTGGCTGAGACACAAGAATCACTTGAACTCAGGAGGCGGAGGTTGCAGTGAGCGGAGATCATGCCACTGCACTCTAGCCTGGGTGACAAAGCGAGACTCTGTCTCAAAAAAAAAACCAAACAACAACAAAAAAAATCAATTATGCCTCAAAACTTTGTTCTCTCTAAAGTTTTCTCTATCCAAATAAGTGGAAGCTTAATTTTTCTACTTGCATATTTTTCATCCTTGACTCTTTTTCTCTCCACCCTATTTCCAACCCATTAGGAAATCCTTTCAAACCATTTTCAAAAGTGGTTATCGTACTCAGAATTTGATATTCTTACTACTTCCACTGCTACCAACCTAGACAAACCATTATCGTCACTCACCTGGATTGCTGCAAACCACCTCCTAAATGCTCTCTGTTCCTTAACTTTACTCCCTTTCAGTCTAATGTGATCCTTTTAAAATCTTAGATCATGTTACTTCTCTGCTCAAAACCTTCCACTGGCTTCCGTTCTGTATTAGTTAAGGCAATGCTCTCTCTGAAAGAAATAAATCCTAATATGTAATGGCATAAAATAGCTAATAGAAGTTCTACCTCTCAGTCACAAAGAGTCCAAAAATGGTGTTGCTGCTTCAAAAACTGAGTGGTAGTTTCACAGGAACCTGGGCTCTGCCATCTGCAATACAGAGCTTCTAGCCACAGAAAGAGAATGAGCTTGGAGAACTGCACATGGCAGGTCTGTATGGCCAGTACTGGAAGTAGTGTACAACATCTCCACCCTCTTTCCTTTGGTCATTGCTCAGTCATATGGCCACACTGCAAGGGAGGCTGGGAAATGTAGTCTAGCTGGGTTCACAGAAAGAAGAAACAATTTAGCAAATAATTAGTCTTCCATATCCTCTCACTCATCATAGCGAAAGCGAAAGTCCTTGCAATAGCCTAAAGGCCCTACATGGTGTCCCTCTCCCCTCCCCCATCCCTGCTACTCCCTCTCTGACCTCATGTCCTCCACTCTCCTTGCTACTGTACTTCAGCCACACTGGCTTCCAGTTGCTCCTCAAACACTGCAAATATATGCCCAACTCAGGACCTTGCCTTGGTGTTCCCTTTTCCTGGACTGTTCACCACCTTCAGATGTTCACTCATGTGTCACTCTCTCATGAGCTTCCCTGGCCACCTTTTCTGAGATGGCAACACCACTCCTGAGAGTCCCAACCCTCACTGTTCTCCTTTCCTGCCTTCTTTTTCTCCTTATATAAGCAGACAGAGAGGGTCTGTATTAGTCCATTCTTGTATTGTTATAAAGAAATACCTGACACTGGGTAGTTTGTAAAGAAAAGAGATTCAACTGGCTTACGGTTCTGCAGCTGTACAGGAAGCACAGCAGCTTCTGCTTCTTGGGAGGCCTCAGGGAACTCACAATTCTGGCGGAAGGCACAGGTGAAGCAGATACGTCTTACATGGCTGGACCAGGAGGAAGCGGGGGGAGGTGCCACACTCTTTAAATGCACAGATCTTGTGAGAACTCAGCCACTATACAGTACCAAGTGGGGATGGTGCTAAACCATTCATGAGAACTCCACCCCATGATCCAATCACCACAACCAGGCCCCTCCTCCAACACTGGGGTTTACAATTTGACCTGGAGATCAGATCCAACCCATATCAGGGTCTCCAAGGATGAAAAGAATTCAGTTAGCTTGAACAATCAGCCTGTTTTACAGCCTTCTGCCCTGCAGCCTGTTCTTTCCCAAACCCTGCATGAAATGTGGTCACCTTATTGGTCTGAACCAGCTCCTGACAGACCCTGGCAATTTATAGATGAGCTGAGTCAACTTTTCTCTCGACCATGCCAAAGTCTCCACCCCGGGAGAAGCTATAGCTTCATTACCATAATATGCCACCTATGTGCTGGCATAATGACTCATCTGTGCCACTGGGACACCTCCTCCACATGTGATTTTGCACCCTCTCCTCTCTCCATCACTTCGTAAAACCCTCCTGTCACTTTCCTTTGGGAAGACACTGCTTTAGAGGACACCGCCAGTATCCTTACATATGCCAAGCCATAGAACTCCTATTGATCGAAAACTGAGTTTTGAGTTGTTTGTTACTTGCCAAGAGAACAAACCCTGCTTTTTTGGGTAACAGCACCTGTCACCACCTCTCATTCTATGTATTTTGCTTTTTTATCTTGTTTATGGGCTGTTTCACCCACTTCTACATACCAGAATATAAGCACCAGGACAGACTTAATTTTGTTCACTGCTGTATCCCCAGTTCCTAGAACAGTGTCTGCACACAGGAAACATTGAAGGTTCAGTAGCACCCATGAGCAGAGCTGGGACACCTGGAGACAAACATCAGCCTTTTGTGGTGACACCATCATGCTGGCCACAAGCAGTCTTTCAGTGCAGCTTTCACTAGATGGCCTTAGGTGCAGCTGATGGCGGCAGTTCTATATGTATGTTGTCCCTCAAGTTCTTTTCTTCCTTCCTCCAATTACTCGCTAACTCTAGGGCTCCCATGAGGCTTTTGTCTCCTCAAAAAGTTCCTCTGTTCTCATGGCTCCATCAGCCATCTCCTGGCTAACAACCCCTCCCAAGTATCTCCTCCAGGCTCTTGGTCTTTCTTTTTAGATGTTCTGCCATCACGTAGACTTCCCATGTCTTGAACTCAATTTACTTCCCTCATTCCATGAATCTAGCTCATTCTCCCAGTTTTCCATGATTAAACCTTTTAATTTTTGAGTGCTGCTTCTTCATTTTTTCGTTCAAGTGATCACTAAGCTCAGGACTTATTTCTACTTTCAAAATCTCTCTTGTATATAAGGGTCCCTTTCCATTTCCCTTGCCCTTGCTAGGCCAGGCCCTTCTCCATAGGGAATCTCAGGGTTGGAGGGCCGCACTCTGGCACTCTCACTACCTGTTTAGACTTTACTAGGACAATTCCAGGATGGATGGCTCTGCCATTAGGCTGAGTTCCTTAAGGACAGAGATGATGTTCTATTAATTTTGGGTTCACCAGCACCTAACACCAGTGCCTGACTTTAAGGAGTTGTTATTTTATTTATTTTTTTTTTAAGAGATAGGGTCTTTCTCTGTTGCCCAGGCTGGAGTGAAGTGGCACAATCATAGCTCACTGCAGCCTCAACCTCCTGGGCTCAAGGAACTAGCTGGAACTATAGGTGTGTGCCACCACACCCAGCTAATTTTTAATATTTTCTTGGTAGAGATTGGGGAGGGAGGGTCTCATTATGTTGCCCAGGCTGGTCTCGAACTCCTGGCCTCAAATGATCCTTAAGGAGGTATTTTAAAACCTGTTTTTCTAAGAATGCCTCCTGAGGCAGCCTGTTCTATTGTTGATACCCATTACATATGCTTCTCTGAAAGCAGTTTCATTTTCCCCATGTAGGTACAAGCTTAGAAACTTTCCCAGGAAGACCCATAATTCCCACTGCCTTCAGTTCAGGCTCCTCAAATTGACAAGATCTTCCACAAACTTACCATCCATGCTTCCCTTTCATCGCTTCTCTCCAACCCGCCCCCCCGCCCCCCCCCCTTTTTTTTTTGAGACAGAGTGAGTCTCACGCTGGAGAACAGTGACGTGATCTCGGCTCACTGCAGCCTCCACCTCCCGGGTTCAGGCAATTCTCCTGCCTCAGCCTCCCGAGTAGCTGGGATTGCCACCAAGCCCGGCTAATTTTTTGTATTTTTAGTAGAGACGGGGTTTCACCACCTTGGCCAGGATGGTCTCGATCTCTTGACCTCGTGATCCGCCCGCCTTGGCCTCCCAAAGTGCTGGGATTACAGGCGTGCACCACCGCGCCCGGCCTTCCAACTCCCCCCCTTTTTTTTTAACCTTTCTCATTTTCTACCTGGCCTGAGAAGTTACTTCCCACTCTGCCCCTCCACTTGTCCTTTTTCCTATTACTCTTCTTGCTGAATAGTTTATTTGGGACTTCCTTAGTACAGTCTTAGTCATATCTTCCTCTGAAGCCTTCTTTGACTACCACCAAGGGTCACTGACACTCCTTTGTATGAATGCCGGAAGCATCCGTTGTAAACCTTTCACCCTGACAGTAACTAACTTGCTTTCATGAGTTTAACTATTTCATGAGCTTACTACTTGTCTCAACTTGATTTTAAACTATACAGGCTTTACGTGCTAAGAACTCCACAGGTTTATATTCCATTTGTGTTGAAGCTATAGTGGTCTTTATTTGACACTTAATTTCATGACATGAAACGAATAAATGGACGATTTCCGGTGTTCCTCTTAAACCAGGGACATGCAACGGGTTCTGCCCATTCCATTCACTTAACATTACTGAGCTGGGCAGTAAGCTCAGAGCTGCTGTTATAAAGATGAATAGGCACATCCCTACCCAGGAGCTTACTCTAGAAGGGGACAAATGGAAAAGCGACATTTTAAAGAAGAATTTGGCAAAGTATACTGAAGCTATATACAGTTATGATGGTAAATAAGGTAAGAATTATGCCAAGTGGGGTCAGGGAAGGCTTCTAGAGCTAACATCGGAACTGGGGCTTCTAGAGCTAACATCGGAACTAGGACTTCTATTGGCAAGGCAGAGAATCAAGAAAACGCATTTATTCCTGGCAGAGGAAGCCTCTTGATCAAAAATCTTAAGAGACAGAAAAGGACCGGCTGTCAGGAAACACAGATGATGGTGGCCAGAGAGCAGGATGAGGGGGAGTGTTGAGAGATGGAGCTGAAAGATACACTGATGCCAAAGACTGAAGAGCCTCCTGTAGATTGTACAGGGCGCAGCGCTGAAGGAAAATAAAAAGTTGGGATTGTTCAATAAAGCTGGTGACTGATGCAGTCGGATTAGTTCCGCCCTGGGGGCCTTGTGGAAATGAAGATAACTAGCAGGATAGTCTAAGAAGCCCTGTGGAGGCAGAGTCATGAGCTGTGAATGGGGACGTGGCGGCCACACGGCCGCGCCCACGCCATCCGTAATAGGGGGCCGAGGCTGGGGCTGGGGCTGGGGCTGGGGCTGGGGCTGGGGCCCACAGTCCCAACGAGCCCGGGAACTAGAGTTGGGCGGGAATCCGGTCCACGCAACTCGACGCAGTCGCGGGGACGTGGCGCTTTCGAGCCAATCCTGGCTATGAGATTGCTGGACCAATGGCAGCTCGGGGAAGCTATGCGTCAGCGGCGGGTTTGCTGATGATTGGTCGGGAGGTCGCTGACGAGCGGATGTGGGCGGGGCGCAAAGCCGCTTCCGGTTGGGCGGTGCTTGCGCGCGTGAGCTGAGCCGGTGGGTTAGCTGCGGCCACGGCATCCTGTGCTGTGGGGGCTACGAGGAAAGGTAAGTACGGTGATGCCCAGCCCCTTCACCACTGCCTCTTCTTTATTCGTTTTCTTTTTGTCCCTGGTCTTGTTCTGGACGCAGCAGGTGCCTGCCTCACTTGGGGCCCGTGTCTCTGCTGGCGCTGGGGTCCCAGGCCTGAGCTTGCCGGAGATCCCGGGGCCCTCGGTTTGCAGCCTGGGTTGGAGGCCGCCGGTCGTCTTCCCGCGCGCTCTGGAAAGGGGGCTAGACCGGTCGAACTCCGTCCCGTTGGGTACTGTTCTGTGCCTGGCTTGTCGCGTCCTTGTCCGACTCTGGGTCACGCCACTCACCGAGTCCCTGGAACCGGAGGGTCACTTTTTGCCTCCAGAAGGTCGGAGGGCATTTGGATAGTGTTATTGTCACAGCTCCCTGCCGCCTCCTCACCAGCCTGCTTGTATCTGCCAGCGCCGCCCCAAGGCCACATCCCGACTGTAGGGTGCATCTGCCAAGAAGGTCGTGTTCACTCACCTAAATGGTGCTGAAACAAGGGAGGAAAGAACAAGTGAAGACACTACGGGATATCTACAGTTTTAAAGAAAAGCTGAATATTTAGAGCTTCCATGTTTGGCTACGTACTTCAGTTAGCGAAGGAAAATAGTTTTTAAAGCTGTATTGGGAAATTAATTTTGTTGTTGTTGTTGCTTCTAACCCCATATCCTACTGATTTTTGGCGTGAAGTCAGAAATAAACTTAATTCCTTTCAGCTGCCCTAATTAAGCGTATAGTAGAGTGCCTTGCAGTCAGTTTCGAAAGTTGCTTTTGCATCAAGGCAAAAGCTCCCTGGGTCTCCTGCTAAAACTTTTGAGCCTGTAATCTGAATTCCTAAGTGCGTAAAATTCTAGAATAGTGTATTTGAGAATTGAATTGCATTCATTTTCTGGCATGGACCATAAAGTCAACGTTAATGAACTGGGAATAAGGTGGCTTCAAGTTGTTTCTTGTTCTAGTAGTTTATTCAGTTTGGTGGCAGAGAACCTTGGAATCTCTGTTAAATTAGGCTTTGCCATAGAATGGAACTGACACAAGACAAATGCAAGTTTGACCTCACTCAGATTTAATTAACCAAATACCAAACGACAGTCATCGCTGAAGAATTTCTATAATATCCAAATGAGGGACCAGATATAACCTCTAAATTGTTGTCGAGAAAATAAGTTTGTCAAGGCCTAATCTGAGGTTTTACAGTGATTCGGGGGTTTCCAACAGGATTCTTTTGAGAATCACAAGTAGGAGAGCCATAAGCTCACAAAAATGTATTGCGTGTGCCTGAGTGAATAATACTCAATATTGCTTTGAAACCAACTCATTGTCACTTTCAATATACTCATTGCTTTCATTCATCCACTGATGTGTCAAGAGATACTTACTGATAGCACTTTATATCCATTAGAGCAGTATTGTGATCTATATATTGGTGTTAGTTTTTTTAAATTTATTTTAGAGTTGAGGATCTCATTGTGTTCCGCAGGTGGATCCTTGAACTCCTGTGCTCAAGCAGTCCTGCCTCAGCCTCCCAAGTAGCTGAGACTAGAGGTATACAACACCACACCCTAGTACGTTGGTGTTAACAGATTTTGTGTAATGTAGATATGCCAGGTATATTGGAAGGACAGAGGTGTAGCCAAGAACAGCCACTGGCAATGCTACCTAGGCCATAAGGCCCTAGATTCTGTCTCTCTGAACTCTTAAGTATGGATGTTGCTGATGCTGTAATTTATGTATTGAAGTTAAGACAGCTGAAATAATACTTTTGCCTGTTGCTGGCTGATAGCGAGGTCCAGTAAATGGAATTGGAGGTTGGAGAGCACCGGCAGCAGGAACCACATTGCTGTCAAGTACCACCCAATTAATTCAGTAAGATGTATTAATCCAGTAAAATGTATTGGTATCAAAAAAATGCAAAACGGTGTATTAGGGAAAATATACAGATAATAATTTGTACTAACTGATATGTAGACATTCTTCCAGAAATGTAGATTCTAAAGGGGAGCTAAGGAGACAAAGTAGCCTATGGTCATTGTTATTGAGTGGTACAAGTGAGTTTTGTAGAAGCTTAGATTGGATCATACCCTGTTTGTCCAAAAAGAAAAAAATATCACAGATCACTTCCAGCTAGAGTGATTATAGTAGGTAGGTCTTTTCTTCTAGGATCTTAAAATTATTTATAGACATCTGGCACTGAAGGAAGGTTGAGCTAAAATAACTACCAAATTCTCAACAATGTCACATATGTTACACATGCACAGCAAAATTAAAACTAGAAACCAAGGCTCCTTTCTTACATTTCAAGTAGCATTTCTCTCACAATTGATTATGTATTAAGGCTTGTTGACCAAAAGGAAACTTGTTTTCTCTCAGAATTTCTAGAATTTTTTCTTAAAAGTTTTTTATTCTGTAGCCAGAAAAATATAAAGTTTGTGCTGGGTTGCGTTGGTTATAGAACTAATGAAGCTTGAGTAATAGTTTCAGACATTCTCAGAGTTTTTTTTTCTGCAGCCACATTTTACACTTTTATATCTCAGCTGTCTTGTAAATGTATTCCCTCCATCACATAGTTAGAATGTGTTGATGACCCAATGTAACTTCATTGCTAGACGTTAAACAAATTATGTGTTGGTATCATGACTTATCAAATCATGAAGGATGCCATCACTTTTATGTGATAGTCCATTGGTAGTACTTGTACTAAAGTTTGTAAGTAAAGAATGTCAGATAACAAGATAACTTCATTTTCTAGATCTCATAACCTGGGCCTCACTATAGTTAAATTGCTATCAGGCTATTCCCTATAATCTTCAATTGAAGTAGACAGTTAAACAATGAGATCCTGCTTTTGCTGCATTGTGGAGAAATGCCTTTTCTGCTGAATATCCATCCAGCACAGAGAACTGGAATTTTACTGCCACACCCATTTCTCCCAATTGTTAACATTGAGCAATGGGTCTTTGGTCAACCAGAATAACTGTCGGATCACTCAGTGTTAACATTCTTGTGCAGTTGAATTTAATCGGAACATCTCAATTTCCCTGAAACAATTTAAGTATTCTGCGACCAATGGCACTTTACCAAAAGTGAAAGCTTGGGCCATATAATGATTGCAATACTGGTCCAATGGATACACAATGGGCACAAAAATTTCCTTGAAAGCTCTAAGTTCTTACCTGAAGGGAGGAGTGGTAAGAATTCAGAGCTTTTAAGGACATTTTTGGTTGGATCCAAGAAACCAATTCTTAAGATTCATTGTTGTTAAGAAACCAATTCTTAAGATTCATTGTTATTGAAACCAATTCTTAAGACTCATTGTTATTAAAATCACTTAACTCTGTTAATCTTTTCTCTTTATAAATTACTGAAACGATTCATGAAAACAACTTTATAGACCATTTTTGGTGACATGCTAGTACTACAGAAGGATGATAGCTACTGGATAGCTTTTCTGTTCTAATCTTTTGGTTTGTGTCTAACATGATGTCCAATAAAAATGTACTACAAGCCATATATGTACTTTTAAATTTTCAGGTGAAAATCTAAAATAGGTGAAAGTAATTTTAGTAATATTTAATCTAACACATATACAATACCATTCTTTTGATGTAAAATGTAACACTTAATGCCAGTCTCAATTCACACTAGCCACATTTGAAGTGCTTAATAGTCACATATGGCTAGTGGCTACTGTACTGGGCAGTACAGGTCTAGATTTCTTTTTTCCAAGAAAAAAAATACTAGATGTTACCTTTGGTGGAAGAGGGACAGAATTTTAGAGAGAGAAACTCATTTGAGAAATGGGAGGTGGGGAGATTCAATTTTCACAACCATTGGTTTACTTTCTAGGTCATATGATTAAAGCTCATACAGCTAAGTCTTTTGTTTGCATCTATCATATTTTTCCTAATATGTTGTCCATCGTGTCCATAGTATATCCATTGGACCAGTATTGTGATCATTATATATAGCCCAATGGATATACAAAGATCTTTCCAGCTGGAAGTGATCCGTGATCTATACCTATTCCTCTAAACTTTCTTTTACTTTTTGGACAGAAAAGGTATCCAATTTAAACTTTTCCTTTTTCTTGAGACTGGGTCTTGTACCCTCACCAAGGCTGGAGTGTGGTGGCATGATCATGGCTCCCTGCAACCTCTGTCTCCTGGGCTCAGGCGATCTCCCACCTCAGCTTCCCAAGTAGCCGGGGACTATAGCCGCACTACCACACCTAGCTAATTTTTTGTATTTTTGGTGGAGACGGGGTTGCCTAGGCTGGTCTTGAACTGCTGGACTCAAGCAATCCACCCGCCCCGGTCCCCCAAAGTACTGGGATTACAGCTGTGAGCCACTGCTCATAGCTCAATCTAAATTTTTTTTTTTTTTTTTTTTTGAGACAGAGTATTGCTCTGTCACCCAGATTGGAGTGCCGTGGCGCGATCTTGGCTCACTGCACCCTCTGCCTCCCAGGTTCAAGCTATTCTCCTGCCTCAGCCTCCTGCCTCAGCCTCCTGAGTAGCTGGGACTACAGGTGCACACACCATGCCTGGCCAATTTTTGTATTTTTAGTAGGAATGGGGTTTCACCATATTGGTCAGGCTGATCTTGAACTCCTGACCTCAGGCTATCCACCCACCTCAGCCTCCCAAAGTGCTGGAATTACAGGCATGAGCCACAGCCGACCTAAACTTTTATAAAGTGTTAAAGTGGGTGAGGAAAATGAGAAGGGTCATTAACTTTGTATCATTTGGTTTCAATTTGGTTGAAAGACAAAGATGCTTCAGAAATGAAGTACACTGGCTGGTCATGGTAGCTAATGCCTATAATCCCAACACTTTGGGAGGCCAATACGGGATGATCACTTTAGATCAGAAGTTTGAGACCAGCCTGGACAACATGGTGAAACCTTGTATCTACTAAAAATACAAAAATTATTCAGGTGTGTTGGCGCATGCCTGTGATCCCAGCTACTCAAGACGCTGAGGCAGAAGAATCGCTTGAACCCAGGGTGGAGGTTGCAGTGAGCTGAGATTGTGCTACTGCACTCCATTCTGGGCAACAGAGAGAGACGCAGTCTCAAAAAAAGAAAACAAAGTGCACTAATGTAGTTTTTCAAATGCTGTTTATGGAGTTATTTTATACTGTTCCTTTTTACATCTTCCCACATAAAATATCCTTTGTCTCAAATATCCTTTGTTCTGTTTGAACATATACACCCCATACCAAAAACCATATGGTTTTAGATAAATGTAGTACAGTTTTTGGTATAGGTGGTGTTTTTTGTTTTTAGTGTCTATATTCATAAAACAAGAGGCCCTTTGTTAAAGTTTCTAATAGCCAGGAGTTGGTATATGTGGGCACAAAAGACATTTTGTTTTTTTTTTTTTAAGTAGAACTTAAAGTGCAGATTTTTCACTCCTCCCTGCAGAAAGATAAAGAGGTAAAGATGGACCGCTGGTTTTGTCCATCAGGTGGTCCTTGATGACCCCTGTAGGCAGTTTCATCAATAGTAAGGAAGCCAGGTTTCACGCTAGTATTGGATGGTGAAGAAGCAGAGGCATCAGGGTAGACAACTGTGGGGGTGAGGGAAAGGGAAGAGCAAGCTTGAAGGAGTAGCCCAGCCTGGGAAAGACTGGGTTGTGGAGACCTGAGAAGCACTGATTGACAGAATGGAAGAGACTGTTTAAGGGTGAGACTGGAAGTTTAGTTGAGAGAGGGGAAGGAAGGAGAAATGGGTGAGTGATAAAGCTAAATCACTTGCCTTTTACTCTTTGGAATTCTTGTATCCTTGTATCAAGATATTAAGCCTGAAACTTAAATGTAGTTTTCCCTCTAAATCACAAAGTGAACCAATCTATTACATTTCTATATGCTACATGTCTCAAAACTTGGTACAGCGTCCTTTCCAGGCCCTGATAGTGTTAGAGTGAGTAAGCATTTATTCATATTATAATATTTGGGGTTGGCAAGAGTTTTAGGGTATTATGTTATATTTTGAGAATGTAATCATTTATAAAATTTTGCTATAAAGCCCCCTTAGGCATAAGGAAAATCCTTTGTTGTAGTGACTCTTGATTTTACTTGATTCTGCAAGCTTCTGTCATTATGTATATTGTTGGGATAAATCACTAAACGTCAACAACATATCCTGTTTTTTGTTGCCAGAGTTTTATCTAAAGAATTATTTGTTTATAGGCTGGGTGTGGTGGCTCATGCCTGTAATCCCAGGACTTTGGGAGGCTTGAGTGGGAGGATTGCTTGAGACCAGCCTGGGCAATATAGTGAGACTCTACAAAAAAAATTTTTTTTAATTAGCTGGGCATGGTGGTGCTCATCTGTATTCCCAGTTACTTGGGAGGCTGAAGTCGGAGGATGGTTTGAGCCCCAGAGGTCCAGACTGCAGTGAGCTATCATCACACCACTGCATCTAGCCTGGGTGACGGAGTGAGACCCTGTCTCAAAAAAGAATTGTTTATAGTTTGAGATGGAAGTTTCATTTTGCCCTAAAGTAAAGGCAAACTCACTTTAGTGTTGTATTTAAGGAACCACTAAATCTCTAATTTTCTTCTGTTCACTCTTAACTAATTTGATCAGTTTAATTATTGGAGGGTCGGCCAGAGTGTTACTCATTTAGAGCAATATTTTACAAGTAATACGCACAGAAAGCTAATAAACATGAGAATGTGCTGTTTATAAAAAGTAAGCAATACAGCAGGATACAGTATTAAAGTTCATTTTCACATTAATATTACCAACCCACTCCAATCCTGTTTCTTCTCCTATGAGCCTTGAGGTTACTACTGTTTGCACATGGGTGTTTATCTCTCCACACCATTTTTGTGCATGTTATGTTTTATACGAATAAAAAGCTCTGGAGATTGTTTAATTTGCTTTGCTTTTTATGTAAATGAGATCTTGACATTGTTTTGCACCTTGCTTTTTGTTCACTTGACATATTTTGGTGAGTTCTCCATTTCACTGAAGATAGATCCATCTCATTCTTTTCTTTTTCATTTTTTTTTTTTTTTGAGACAGGGCCTTGCTCTGTCACCCAGGTTGGAGTGCAGTGGTGCAATATTGGCTCACTGCAGCCTCCACCTCCCGGGCTCAAGCACTTCTCGTGCCTTGGCTTCCTAAGTAGCTGGGACTACAGGCATGCAAGTTTTGTATTTTTAGTAGAGATAGGGTTTTACCATGTTGCCTAGCCTGGTCTCAAACTCCTGACGTCGAGTGATCTGCCTGCCTCAGCCTCCCAAAGTGCTAGGATTTACAGGCATGAGCCATCATGGCCTGGCTTTTTTTTTTTTTTACTGAGACAGGATCTTTGTCTGTTGCCCAGGCTGGAGTGCAGTGGCACAATCTCAGCTCACTGCAACCTCCACCTGGCGGGTCCAAGCTGTCCTCCCACCTCAGCCTCCTGAGTAGCTGGGACTATACAGGTGTGTGTCACCATGCCCAGCTAATTTCTGTATTTTTAGTAGAGACAGGGTTTCACTATGTGGCCCAGGCTTGTCTTCAACTTCCAGACACAAGTGATCCACTTGCATCAGCCTCCCAAAGTGCTGAGATTACAGGCGTGAGCCACCACGCCCAGCTTCACTTCATTCTTTTTAATCTCTGTGTATTTTTCCATAATAGAGATTTAATATATTTTACTAGTTCTCTGTTTTCATCTGTTTTGCCATTTTCTTTTTTTTTTTTTCATGTAGTCAGTTATAATGGACACTGTTGTTTGTTTCTTTTTTCAGACAGAGTCTTGCTCTGCTGCTTAGGCTGGAGTGCAGTGGTGCAATCTCGGCTCACTGCAATCTCCTCTTCCCAGGTTCAAGCGATTCTTTTGCCTCAGCCTTCTGAGTAGCTGGGAATACAGGTGCACGCCTCCACTCCCGGCTAATTTTTTATATTTTTAGTAGAGACTGGTTTTCACCACATTGGCCAGGCTGGTCTTAAACTCCTGACCTCATGATCCGCCCGCCTTGGCCTCCCAAAGGGCTGGGATTACAGGTGTGAGCCACAGTGCCCAGCCTTGTTTTCCAGTTTTTTAATCATTGTGAACTGGCATCATTGAACATCTTAACACAAGTATCTTTGTCTATAAATGTGGGTATTTTGATGGGATTGAAGGAAACAATGTTGAGAAACGTAGCCAAGTTCTAACATTGATAGGAACAGAGTAAGAAAAGTACTACCTTCTACCCCTTTCTCTGTGAGTTTCATGGTCTTGCTTTCTTTCACATTGCTTCCTCTGGTGGATTTTCATAAGTCTTAACCTTCACATCATCAGTAACAGTACGTTTTTTGAGAGTGAGGTACATGGGACAGACACTCTCTCCTCCGTCCCGCCCCATAATTTCCTTAGGTACATTTCTGTTTGTCTTAGTGCGTTGTCATATTTACTCTAGAACACTTTCCACTCTCCACTGATGTGTCCTCCTCCACCATTTCAGGACCTCTCACCCTCCCCCACTGAGCTGCTTTTCCAGTGATGAAAGAAAAAATGTAAAAGCCTGAAAACCCTCTCCTTGCTTTTTAATTTTTTTTTTTTTTTTAAATCTAAGACCTTAACCACTCTGGACAGGACTGTCGGGTATCAGTAGAGTGTGCTAAACAGATTTCTACCCTGCAGCTTCTCTGCAGGTTTTTTTGTCACATTTTTCGGTCAAGTGTTCCAGCTTTGTGCTTATTTATTAGAATCACCTATGACTACAGAGATTCTGAAAGTTTGAAGCAAGGCCTGGAAATCTGTACTTTGAACAGTACTCCAGGTGCCTAGGCAAATATGAGAAACAACTGTGCAGAAGGATAAAGAAGTTCTTATCTATGACCAGACCATCTGCATGATTTCGCATTTTAAGGTGACTCAAGGTTGAGCCTGGATGTCGGAGACTCAGTGCTATAGACCAAGGAAACTGCCAAGTATTTCATTAGTTCCTAATCTGATGACCATCAGAATCACCTGAAAAACATTTAAAGCTACAAATGTCTGCATTCAGCTTCAGAGATTCTAAATCAATAGGGGAAACTTAAAGCTTCCTTGATGATTCTAATAACCAGCTGTGTTTGAAGACCAGCCCACTGATGCGTTACAAAAAGTAAAAGATTTGGAGTCAGCATTTAAATCTTGGTTCTTTCACTTTTAATATTTATAAACTTGGGCAAAAGGATTAAAGTTCTACTTTGGTATCTTTTGAAAGAAAGTACAAAGTGGACATTTTAACTGTAAATGTCTTAGCCTACAATCAGATGAAGGAAACTGGTAAAAATTTCTCACCATAATAATTGAAGAGTCTGATATTCCACCATACTTATGGATTAAGTAATATTTGGGATAATATAAAAGACTTGCATAGATGTGTACATCAAATTAATAATTTAACTGGGATGTGAGCTTTTAATTTCTTATTTAGTTATTAAGCATACTGCCTCCTGAATTAACTGCTTTTCATTTTCTTTAAGATCTAATTATCATGGACCTGCGACAGTTTCTTATGTGCCTGTCCCTGTGCACAGCCTTTGCCTTGAGCAAGCCCACAGAAAAGAAGGACCGTGTACATCATGAGCCTCAACTCAGCGACAAAGTTCACAATGATGCTCAGAATTTTGATTATGACCATGATGCCTTCTTGGGTGCTGAAGAAGCAAAGACCTTTGATCAGCTGACACCAGAAGAGAGCAAGGAAAGGCTTGGGTAAGGTGCCAGCTCTCAGGGGACTAGTATGCATAATGACATTCTTTACAAAGGCTATTCTTTTCTTCTTTTCTGGCTCAGTCGTGAGTAAAGTTGTATTGAACTATTAATACATCTTCTGAAAGCTAACCACGGAATTGCTGCCTCTAAAATTTAATTAAGTGCCTGCTTTCATACATTTTTAATTGAGTAACAGTTTGTGCCTCATTCTACAAAGCATCATTTTTGCATAAAAGTACCAAGTACTGCAGGACCCAACTTGAACTGCATTATCTTGCTCCCAGAAGAACACTGCATGGGAAGACTTCTCATTTCTGCTGCTTTTAATTTTTAAAAATATATCTGTGACCTATTGACTTATTGTACAAGCCAGGTCTTTGATGGGCTAATAAACTGCATATTGGGTCCCTGTAAAGTTTATGATTTCCCAAGGTGTCCTTCACCCTCTTTATTTTCATTCTCGGATATTTGCTTAATTAAAAAACAAAAATCAAACCAACTTTGTCTTTTAGAAAATCATAACAAGTGATGATCTTGTTACCTCAGTCTCCAGAGTAGCCAGGACTACAGGTGTATGCCACCACAGTAATTCATACTGAGTTACTGTTTCAGTAACAGTGGGGCCATAGGTTCTTTGGCTCTCTTGGTAGGCAGCTTTTGACCTGAAAAATGGATTTGGTAGGATCCCAGTCAATTGTTTCTAATTGGGGATCTGAGAATGTTTTCTTTGGCCCTTCCAAAGCCTTCTTTTTTAAGAAAATGCAGGTCAATTTTGTAAAAATATTCTTCTCAGTGAGCACTGTTGGTGCAACTTTCTGAATTGTATTCAAGAGATTTGTGTGAGAAGTTGTGCCACACATAGCAATTTTCAGAAAAATTTGCCTTGGTAGCATTTTGATCGTAAGACACTTGTAGAATTTGCTTTGGAAGATGCTGCAGAATAAATTTATTTTTTCATTGGGTTATCTACTAATTGAAGGTTACAATGTTTTATTCTTCAACATTGACAAATAATAAAAATATTTTGCTATGTAGAATGAGCACTATCCCATTTGAAACTAGAGATAGATAGTTACGCATAACAGTTTTCTATTAGGTTGCTTTCTTTTGAGAGACTATCCTCACTTTCAGTTTTAATCTAATAACTGTGCTAACATTCCAGGTTGAAAATAGAAATGCAGAGGATATTGTAAGTCTTCATGTCACACCCATTAATATTCTGCATGTCCAACCCACGTTTTGGTCTGCACATAATTTTTTTCACAAAATTACTCTTAAATAATGAAAGGCCCTTAGGTCTGGTGTCATTTAGGGTAGTTGATATTTCAATGAGGATGATCTGGCTCCTTGCAGGTAGGGATAAAGCTCTGCTAGCAGTTTTCAGTATAAAGTATTCCTTTTAGTGATCAGTGAATGTTAAAAGTTTAGCACATGTGCAGATTCTGTATTTGATTAGAATAAGATGATAAAGTCATGTTTTTTATGGAATGTATGAATAGACTGCTTCTCCCAAATTTTGTCCAAAGTGACAAATATCCCTACTTTATATGGTAACATACTGTTGGGAGCAAGAATTCCATGTAAACCTTTTTAAAAAAATGTATTTACTATGGCATTTCCAAACATTGATTTGGTAGGGTACTGTATAACAGAGCTGGGAACAACAGATTTCCCCTTTTTTCCATCTATCTATAAGGCTAGTAATTATTAAGAGATAAGTCATTGTTTATACCTTTAGTTGCAAAAATTCACTACTGTTTTTGAAATATTTAATAATAACTAAAAGAACACAGGCATTTCAAAGCAAATATGCAAGTTTCAGGTTTTTTTCTTATTAAGAATGTTGACAAATAGACCATTTTATTTGTCCTTCAAATGAAGATTTATTTTGCGATAGTGATTCTTAATATTTAAAAAGTTCTCTGGCCAGGCGTGGTGGCTCATGCCTGCAATCCCAGCACTTTGGGAGGCTGAGGAGGGTGGATCATAAGGTCAAGAGACTGAGACTATCCTGGCCAACATGGTGAAACCCCGTCTCTACTACAAATACAAAAATTAGCTGGGTGTGGTAGCATAAGCCTGTAGTCCCAGCTACTCTGGAGGTTGAGGCAGAAGAATCGCTTCAACCCGGGAGGCAGATTTTGCATTGAGCCAAGATCGTGCCACTGCACTCCAGCCTGATGATAGAGCGAGACTCCGTCTCAAAAAAAAAAAAAATCTCATCCTTGATATATTTACTATAGAAGTAAATTTTGCATACTGAAAATTTCAGGAATGTTATTCACCCTTCTGGAGCCGATTTATTGATCCAGATTCTTAAACTGAGGGGTTTGCTTTATGCTCCTTGAAATGTAGAGGTATGTGCTACCTCCTAAAAGAAATAACATGAGGTGCACTAATGCATTGTGTCTTGTCCTAGAATAAAGGCTTATTTGGTGGCATCTATAGGGTTCTCCACTATCAGAGGACTATGACACCATTAGCTTTATAAATTTACACAGGCATTTAAAGATGATAGTTTAAAGATTTATGCCTAAAATGAGATGTGCCCACTTCCAGTGTACTTATACAACTGCCTACAGGCTTGATGATCAGCAAGATAAGAATGGCTTTTACTTTTTTTTTTTGAGATGGAGTTTCACTCTTGTTGCCCAGGCTGGAATGCAATGGTGCGATCTAGGCTCACTGCAGCGTCCACCTCCTGGGTTCAAGCAATTCTCCTGGCTTAGCCTCCAGAGTAGCTGGGATTACAGACATGTGCCACCACACCTGGCTAATTTTTTGTGTTTTTAGTAGAGACAGGGTTTCTCCGTGTTGGTCAGGCTGGTCTTGAACTCCCAACCTCAGGTGATCCACCTGCCTTGGCCTCCCAAAGTGCTGGGATTACAGGCGTAAGCCACCACGCACAGCTATGGCTTTTACATTTTTTAGAGGCTTGCCTAAAAATACATACACACACACACACACACACGCATACGCATGTGCGTGTACTCTCTAGACCATACGCAGCCCACAAAGTCAGAAATATTTACTATCTGTCCCTTTTTTTAAAAAGAAGTTTGCCTTGTAAACTATATTTCTGTTTAAGTTAAAAAAAATACATTTTTTTCTTAGGTTTTCCAACCCCTAGATTAAACCACTTGAGATATTTGCATTGAATAGAATGCTCTTCAGCCAACTTCATTAAGAAAAGCCCGTCTTGAATAGTCATATGTCTTTTTTTATCTGGGAGATCCTTCTCTTCATGCTATTTATAATAGTTTAAAAATACCTTTCAGAGATTGGAGGGGCTCTTATTGCCCTTTTGTTCCTTGGCCTTTATTTCTGAACTGTACAGTAACACTATTGGTAGCCAGTATCTTTTGGGCACAAACTGCATTCCATTATAAATAATGTAGAAGTTTTCATTCAATATTTGTATAGCTTAATCTGTGAATAGTGTTAAAATTCTACAGGACTAAAGTTGCAACAACAAAAACTGTCCTTCTTTCTGTGTAAATAGAAGAAGATATTTAAGAGGTAACTTTTTTTTTTTTTTTTTTTGGGAGATGGAGTCTCGCTTTGTTGCCCAGCCTAGAGTGCAATGGCGGGATCTCAGCTCACTACAACCTCTGCCTCCCAGGTTCAAGAGATTCTCCTGCCTCAACCTTCTGAATAGCTGAGATTACAGGCATGCGCCACCATGCCTAATTTTTGTATTTTTAGTAGAGATGGGGTTTCACCATGTTGGCCAGGGTGGTCTTGAACTCCTGACTTCAGGTGATCCGCCTACCTCGGTCTCCCAAAGTTCTGGAATTACAGGCATGAGCCACCACACCCGGCCAGAGATAACTTCTTACTGCTTTACCTTTCCTGTTAACATTTTAGAGCAAGATTACACATTCTCTGAAGGAAAATGTTAGTTACTTACAGGATTTAAGCAATAGTTGTGTCTAACACCCTATCAGTATCAAGATGAGTCTCTTTTCATAGTGTCACCATTACTCTGCAATTCTGATCTCTTTCCTATGTTGTATTCAAGAAATGAACACAAACTGGGGAAAGACATCATTTGCTACCAAGTGACAATCTTTTCGGTCCTGCAAATAATAGAGCGTAGGAGTGTGCCAAGATTTCGCTTCTGTTGGAAGTTTTGACTTGAACTTGTTATTCCAAACTGGGCTGCTTACTTGGGTGACATTACATAGGTTGACTTTGCCTCTATAGTTAAGTGATTGCATCTTTAAACAGAAGTTTTCATATCATGTACATTATTTTAAATCCTTAAGGTGACAGATCTGGAAGAAAAACGCTTGTAAAGGAAGATTCATAAAGCTACTGATTCTTTAGCTTTGTTGTTTTGCTTTATAATCTACGTACTAACCCTCTCAGCTTATTAACATTCTCGTAATCAGATATACATTTTTACCGCATCATTTCCTCGGAGTTTTCTGTTTTCATATAAAAAATCCAATTCAGTGTAGTATTTAAAAGCTGCTCGCCATTTTTTAGATGAGCATCTTCCTGTCTTTTTACCTGTTTTTTAAAAATAATCTTGCCTTGAGATATAAATGATCCAGAACTTTTTTGATATCTTTGTATTTTTATCAAAAGTGTTACTTTTTCTAAAAGCAGCTAATTTTTTAAAAGTCTGATGTAAATATTTTGAATTTTTAGAAAACCGTGATTATTTGCCAAGAAATGGAGTTTCTCTTCTGTAAGCAATAAAGAAAAAGTTCAGCCACATCTTCACTAGAGAAAATAAAAATGAAAAAAGGAAAAACAAATTTTTACATGTTGTTTGATGCAAGGAGTGGAGAACTCAGTTAGGAGTGGATATTCACTCCTAAATTCTAACCATAGGCTGAAATCTACTTCTAAAGAGATTTCTACCTCCATAGGCTGAACACAAACTGGGAAAAGACAGTTTGCTTTTGGATCCAAGTGCACCAGCCATGACTGTGTTGACCTTATTCACGTGGCTCATTACAGACCAGTAATGGACCATTTTTTTCAGTTGCTGGCCTGGCAGTTTTGTTTTGAAGACAATTTTTTATTTCTGTGCATTAGCCCTGGGCACACACCTGGCTAAGTCCAGAGTTCTGTGTCCTTTTAACCTTTTGCTGGATTTCTCTGCATTTTCTACAGAAAGATTGTAAGTAAAATAGATGGCGACAAGGACGGGTTTGTCACTGTGGATGAGCTCAAAGACTGGATTAAATTTGCACAAAAGCGCTGGATTTACGAGGATGTAGAGCGACAGTGGAAGGGGCATGACCTCAATGAGGACGGCCTCGTTTCCTGGGAGGAGTATAAAAATGCCACCTACGGCTACGTTTTAGGTAGGTCCCTACTATCTGGGGGAAAAAAGCCTTGTGGAGCTGGCACCTTGAAACGTAACTGTTTTGTCTTGTAGAATGATTGTAGATAAAATAGACGCGGATAAAGATGGGTTTGTGACGGAGGGGGAGCTGAGATCCTGGATTAAGCACGCCCAGAAGAAGTACATATATGACAATGTTGAAAACCAATGGCAGGAGTTTGATATGAATCAAGACGGCTTAATCTCCTGGGATGAGTACAGAAACGTGACTTATGGCACTTACCTGGGTAAGGGGCAAGATGTCAGCCTGGCAGAGACCGTGGTCTTGAGTCAAAGAAACAAATGGGTCACACAGTAAAGGAAAGGAAGCTTATCTTAAGTAGTTCAATTCAGTGCTAAGCTGATTTCCTTTTTTTTTTATTTTAAATTTACATATTATGTATTTTAAAATTTGTTTGTATTTTTCTGAAGTCTGGTATCATCTACATCTTTAGAATTTTACATATATTTTACCATTTTTTCTTTATGTCATCCCTTATAGAGACAATTTTTGGAGTAGATTTCATTTAAAAGAATATATTGGGCCGGGTGCTGATAGCTCACACCTATGATCCTGGCACTTTGGGATGCTGAGGTGGGAGGATTGCCTCAGCCAAAGAGTTTGAAAGAAGCCTGCGCAACATAGTGAAACCCTGTCTCTACCAAAAAAAAAAAAAAAAAATTTAAATTAGCCAGGCATGGTGGCGCGCATCTATAGTCCCAGCTACTCAGGAGGTTGAGGTCGGAAGATCACTTGAGCCCAGGAGGTTGAGGCAGCAGTGAGCCGTGATTGCACTGCTGTGCTTTAGCCTTGGGGACAGAGCGTGACCTGTCCAAAAAAAAAAAAAAAAAAATGGCTATAAAGCTACATAGTTCCAACAATGCAAAGCAAGGGGCTTTGAGATGTCTGTTGACATGGTCCCAATAAAGTGTTGGACCTAAAATTCAGACCAACTGAGATTCCTTTATAACTAGTGAGAAGTCTTTCTTAATAAAATAGCTTTCCTTGATAAAATTTATTTCAGTATGTCTGCTTACTGAAGTTTAGAAATGAAAATTTCCCATTTGTTTTCTCTGGCACATGAGTTTATCAGCCTGCTTTGCAAATGCTTCGAGGCAAATAAATGTTGATTTGATTGCTTTTTGTTGATTTGATAGCTTGTATGCTTGGGCCACTTGTTAGTCATTTTCTTTTACTTGTAACACTTGCCTGCTGCTAAATACTAGGCAGTGATCATACCGACTTGATGACCCAAGGTGTTTTTAATTGTGAAATTCCTCTATTGTACGTGGTTACAGTTTAAGACAAGATTACATATTAATGTAAATGGTACTTTCTGCATTTTTTTCCTGGAAATTAGGCAACTTTCTGAGTAAAAGCAAGCGTTCTCCACCACTGACTAACAGTGAGTGTATAATAGATCTGTTTCCCCACTGGACAGCCAGCTGTCTGCATTAATTACAGGATTGCATGCATTTCTGGTGAAGAGACTTTTATTTCGGTGTCAGGCTTGTTCTCATTCCTAAGACTAAAGTGGCACTCTCTCTCAATGCTTGATACTTAGCCAAGAACCAAACATATCCTTCACCCAATTAGGAACACATGTATTAAACAGTCAGCACAGATGGAGAGACATCCTGCTTCTTGCTGTGGCTGAGACCCAGCACCTTCCTGATTTATTTGGAATTAATTATAAATATAAAGCAAAGAATAGGCTATTGGTGATCTAAACAAAATGGTGTGTAAATAAATCTCAGCTCTAACCTAGGCACTCACTTGCTGCCCAGAATGATTCTTCAACACTGTGTATGATTATGTGCATAAAAATCTGTTGAGAGCTCTGTTGCCTCACAGGGCAGATGATTCAACGTAATGGGTATTTCTACTGCCTGAGACTGCATAAGCTGAAGCACTGGCTGGAGAAGCAATGTCTTTATAAGGCATCTTTCCCCAGAGGCATGTGGGTGGACAGCACTGAGAGGGTCATGAGTTGGCTTAGAGAAGTGAGGAGGAGTTTTTGTTACTGTGTGTTCTTGATTCAATTTGAAGTTCAGGTATAAACTATCCATGAGAGAAAGGTTAACACTCACTCTGCCACAAGTAAAATATGAACTACTAAGATCTACGCTGCCTATAGCAAAACTAGATCAAGAGCTTACCTAAAGCTGTGTACAGGCCAGCTAGGGCCAACACTAGTGCTTAGGATAAATACAGCCTTCCAAGCAGAGTTATAGGCATATAGGTTTTGTCATTAAAAATAAAGTTTTGGCTAGGCATTACAGTGGCTTATGCCTTAATCCTAGGACTTCGGGAGGCCGAGGTGGAAAGGTTGCTTGAGTCCAGGGATTCGAGACCAGCTAGGGCAACAAAGCCAGACCTCATCTTTATAAAAAAATATTAAAAATTAGCCATGAATGGATACTTGTTGGTAGTCCTAGCTACTTGGGAGGCAGAGGCAAGAGGATTGCTTGAGCCCAGGAGTCCAAGACTGCAGTGAGCTATGATTGCACTGCACTCCAGCCTGGGCCACGGAACAAGACCCCGACTCTAAAAATTAAAAAAAAAAAAAAAGATTTTGCATCTTTCTATTTCCATCTTTATGTATATATGTGCATGTTGCTGTTAGGCTATTTGAGTCCAGTCACCATGTTTTATCCCAAGGTGGGGAGCAGAGCGCTTATGTAAGAATCTAGTCTTAAAGTATAAGTTGTCTTCTGTTATGTTTTTTTATTTATGTTATATAGTACTTAAACTTTGTTTAGAAGAGACACTTTAGTATATGAGAAAGGCTTGTTTTCCTTATGTTCTCCATCTTCAGCCTATTATGGCTTTGAGTGTTTGTGTGTGTGTATGTTTGTATACACACACACAATATACAGGACCCCAAAGCCTTATGATTCTTTAAGCTATGTTACTGAATTTTTGACACTCAATAAAGAATGAAGCTTCAAGATGCTCAACTCTCAAAATAGTGCAGTAGTTTTTGTTTTTGTTTCTTTAAACTGTGCTTCAAGTGTGGAAAGATTGAACAGTCTCAAAGGTCAGCAGTAATGATGTTATTCTTAAAGGGGCCCCGTGGGTCTTTTTTATGAAACTGGTGCCATATCCTTTTTATGTAATCAATATGTTGCAGAAACAATCATTTCTTATCATTAATGCAGTGTCTTTTACTTTTTAAAATATCTTCACAAAATCTTCATGTCGGTTATCTTCCTTGGTTTGTACAGCAACTTAGATTGAAAAAAAATTTTACTTTCTGCAGTTAATGCCACATTTTTTCAGCTTAAAAACTAAATTTCAATTTTCTAGATTTTTATATAGAGTCTAGATACCTGCTGCTTGTGTCGCTCGATGTCATAACAGATGGGTAGTTTCAAATTCAATTTGGTTGTAATCTAAGGTGGGGTTTTTTTTGGTAATAAAAACATAAAATGTCATTGACATAAAATGAACTGTATGTATTTAAGTGCACAATTGATGAGTTTTGACATACATATTTACTAGTGAAACCACCACTGCAATCACAATAATGAGCATATCCATTACCCCCCAACATTTCCTCATGTCCCTTGGTAATCCTTCTCATCCTCCCCATTCCCCTGTCCCTAAGCAATCACTTATCTATTTTCTGTGACTCTAAATTAGTTTGCATTTTCTAGAATTTTACATAAATGGGGCTGAACAATACCTGTAACTCTTAATAGATTTCTGCATTGACTGAAGAAAAAAAAAACCAGAATGTGACCTTCAAAGTGGTGGCATTCTATTACTTTAATCCAAGTGTCCATTATATGAGATAGAAGGCCTTTGGTATCTGTCTTAATGAGATCCTAATGTTTAATAAAAATAGCAATAACTGACATGTATTGAAAAGCAACTATGTTCTAAGCATTGTTCTAAGCACTTAGATATATTTTCTCGTTTAAACCTCATAGCAATCCTGTGAGGTCAGCACAATTACTATCTGTATTTTACAGATAAAGAGACCAAGACACAGTTAAGTTACCTGCCCAAGGCCAAACAGCTAGAAAGTGGTAGAGTTCAAACTCAGGCCACATGGGACTTTAGAGCCACCACTGCCTTCCATAGGAAATTCAAGCCTTCTAGTAGCCTTAATACCAATAGTGAAGCATAATAGTGAGTTACATAGTTTAAGAGCCAGAGTTCCATGTGAACTTGGACCTGATGCTGAGGTCTGATTACTGGAGCTGTAGCCCAAAACTAAATGTCTTTGTACTGCTGCAATTTTACCTGTGTAGTCAACTGTGTAATCAATTATTTCTTCATTGCTTGGTTTATCTTTGTTGGAAATTGATTGCCCAGCCCACACATTTTTCTGTTTTCTGAAAGCCTTTTAAATTTTGACCTAAATTTTTGTTTTCTAGATGATCCAGACCCTGATGATGGATTTAACTATAAACAGATGATGGTTAGAGATGAACGAAGGTTTAAAATGGCAGACAAAGATGGAGACCTCATTGCCACAAAGGAGGAGTTCACAGCTTTCCTGCACCCTGAGGAGTATGACTACATGAAAGATATAGTAGTGCAGGTGGGTGAGATAAGGATTCTGAACGGGGACTCAGTTTCTCTTTTTGTGGCTTATTCCATCTTTCCCCTTTAGCTTTTTTCATGTATTTGGCAGAGTGATAATGCTGTGTAAGTACTGGCCAGATTCAGAATCCAAGGTCTGTCACTGTTTTTCTGTGACCTTGATAAAGTCATTTTTCAGGTGCCTTAGGCATTCTGTTTAATATGATAATACCTTCTATCATACAATATATGCCATTTCATTGGTAGTTTCATACTGTAAGAATGGGAGGAAATCCTATTATTTAAAATATCCCATGACCAGTGGTCAGACATTGAGTAATAACAGTGATACAAAAGAACTCTCACAGAAGGCAGTTACTGATAACATAGACTATCTATAGCTATATATGCAATCACTGGTCACATCTCCTGTTAGTGTGACTTTAGCATGACTAAGGCTACCAGGTAGATCATCATGGGCTTGTTGATATAGTTTGTCATTGAGCAGTGTCAGTGTTCTGCCAAGAAGACTCAGATATTTTAGACTGAAGCATAAGAAATTGCTCATATTTTACCATTTCCTGGCTAGAAATGGTTTTAACCATACAGACACACATACATACATATATACATACATACATATATACACACATACATATGTGTGTGTGTGTTTAATAATAAATGTTTGCCTAAACTAGATACTATACTTTCTTCTGGCATATTCATTCAGAGACTAACTTAATAGTCTCTTCTTATTCTTTCCTGTTTAGGAAACAATGGAAGATATAGATAAGAATGCTGATGGTTTCATTGATCTAGAAGAGTATATTGGTAAGTCTCTGCTTCTAGTGTTTTTCTTAAAAGAAGCTGAGAAGCTTTGAAACATATTTGCTGGCGGGTGCAGTGGCTCACGCCTGTAATCTGAGCACTTTGGGAGGCTGAGACAGGTGGATCACCTGAGGTCAGGAGTTAAAGATCAGCCTGGCCAACATGGTGAAACCCCATCTCTCATAAAAATACAAAAATTAGTCGGGTGTGGTGGTGGGCATCTGTAATCCCAGATACTCAGGTGGCTGAGGCAGAAGAATCCTTGAACCCAAGAGGCAGAGGTTGCAGTGAGCTGAGATCACACCATTGCACTTCAGCTTGGGTGACAGAGCGAAACTCTGTCTCACATACACACAAAAAAGATGTATTTGCCTCTAGAAACAATTTACCCCATGGGTCAACTCTCCGTAGATCATGAACTGTCACCAGATCATTAACCACACCAGTGTGATAGTGGGTTGTGATAACGTGTCAGAAGCCACACTCCCCAATCAAAATATGTGAGCCACATATGCAATTTTAACTTTTAGCCACATTAAAAAGTAAAAAGAAACAGATGAAATTAATTTCAACACCGTGTTACTTAACCTAATATTCCAAAATATTATAATTTCCACTTATTAATATAAATTGAGGGTTTTTTTTTTAATACTGATAGCACATCCCAGCCACATTGCAAGTGCTCAGTAAACACCTGTGGCTACCATCCTGAATAGCACAGATACAGTGTGTCCTGCATGCTTTATGGAACTGATGTAGAGTTGCAGGGAGCCCAGACTGACATTGGGAAATCCAGGGAAAGGAGATCAGGAATAGATTAAGAGATGGGTGAATAAATGACCAGGAGTTGTTGATCCCTCTTGTAGCTATTCCTTTTTACTGTGTTCTGTTCATATTTTCTGTCCAATTCTCTGACTACTTTCCTTTTGTTTTTTAAGTTTCTCCCTTTTGACATTTCCCTTTTTAGTTGTCTAAATTAAAAAAAAAAATTCTTATGGATGTTATACCTTGAAGGCTAATTTCTCCCAAGTAAAGCTCTGTTTTATTACCCTCAGACTAATTTTAAGGTTTTCCCATTGCTTTAAAAAAATAAAAGAGCTGTCTTTTCTTACCAAGTAATTGAGCAAATTGTTTCCCAGTTACTGTGATCGAAATTAAAATGAGTAAAGGAGCTAGGTGTGGTGGCATACCCAGCTACTTGGAAGGCTGAGGCAGGAGGATCACTTGAGTCCAAGAGTTCTGGGCTGTAGTCAGTCACAAGTTTATCATCAATATGGTGACCTCCTGGGAGCAGGGGGTCACCAGGTTGCGTAAGGAGGGCTAAACCGGCCTAGGACAGAATTGGAACTGGTCAAAACTGTGCTGATTATTAATGAATGATTGTGCCTGTGGATAGCAACTGTACTCCAGCCTGAGCAACATAATAAGACCCCATCTCTTTAAAAAAATGAGTAAAGATGGAAAGTATAAGACTGTTACTATCTTTAGAAAGATATTAGGTATTTTAATATTTCACATACTTATTTTCATTTGTAATAACTTATTCTAGCACACCATTGGCTTTGTGTTTCATATAAGCCCATTTGTGTTTAGATCTTTTAAGCCTGAAAGGAAGACTTAATCTTTACTTCTATCACCTGTCATTAAACTGTGTGGCTGTGTGGGGCAAGTCACTCCTTTACTTAAGTGTCGTCTAATCATACCTGTTATTTACATGCTAGAATTATTCCGATTGAATTACTCCTTTACTGGTTACCTCCCTTTTCTTCTAAGGCTCAGTGATTTTTTTTTTTTGGAGTCGGGGAGGACATTGTTTCACTCTTGTTGCCCAGGCTGGAGTGCAGTGGTGTGATCTCGGCTCACTGCAACCTCCGCCTCCCAGGTTCAAGCAATTCTCCTGCCTCAGCCTCCTGAGTAGCTGGGATTACAGACATGCACCACCACAGCCAGCTAATTTTGTATTTTTAGTAGCGATGGGGTTTCTCCATGTTGGTCAGGCTGGTATTGAACTCTCAACCTCAGGTGATCTGCTGGCCTCGGCCTCCCAAAGTGCTGGGATTACAGGCATAAGCCACCGCTCCCGGCATACTTTGAACTTTTTAAAGAAGGATGAACAATGTTTTCCTAAATTGATTTTTTTTTTTTTTGAGAAGTTTATCAGGACAGTGGATAAATGCCTAGGTGCATTTACTGATCCCAAGTTGATGTTACTGAGCCAAGTTGATGTTAATAGGATTTAAATAATTTACTTTTAAATAATTTATCTTTTTATTCTTGGCTTTTGCCATTTTATTGCCATTGCTAAAACTGAGGAACTCATTTGAACCTCCCAAGGAGAGGAATTTTTATAACTGTTAACTCCATCACTTATCAAGCATTGAGGCCAAATAAGGAGATATTTCTGTCTCCCTGTGTATCATATAGATTCAAGGGCAGAGGAGTTATATTTTGAAACTACCAAAACTATCTTGTGCGTGTGTGCTTTTTTTTTTTGCAAGTCAGTAACTAATGCAAACACTTTTACATCTGGGATGCTGGGTTTTGTAAACTAGAATTCTCCCAAACAGTATCTTCCAGCTTCTAGTGCCCTGTTGAAGGAGATCATGAAGAAACAAAGTTCTTTGCCTCATAAATTTAGTGTTAAAAAAAAAAAAGCCCTCATCAGTGCCTATGGAAGCATAGGGAAAGAAAAAAAATACCCAAAGTTGTGCTGATAATTCTTTTTATTTTAAAAATTTATTATAGAGCATTTTAGACATACACTAATTTTTTGTTTGTTTGTTTGTTTGTTTGTTTGAGACAGTCTTGCTGTGTCACCCAGGCTGGAGTGCAGTGGTGTGATCTCCACTCACTGCAACTTCTACCTCCCAGGTTCAGGCGATTCTTGTTCCTCAGCCTCCTGAGTAGTTGGGATTACAATCATGCACCACCATGCCCCGCTAATTTTGGGTGTTTGTTTGTTTGTTTGTTTGTTTTTGGTTTGTTTGTTTGACACAGAGTTTTGCTCTTGTTGCCCAAGCTGGAGTACAATGGCGTGATCTCGGCTTACTGCAACCTCCGCCTCCCAGGTTCAAGCAATTCTCCTACCTCAGCCTCCCAAGTAGCTGGGATTACAGGCATGTGCCACCATGCCCAGCTAATTTTTATATTTTTAGTAGAGATAGGGTTTCACCATGTTGGTCAGGCTGGTCTCGAACTCCTGACCTCAGGTGATCTGCCTACCTTCGCCTCCCAAAGTGCTGGGATTACAGGTGTAAGCCACTGCACCCAGCCTGATCTTTGTATTTTTAATAGAGACATGGTTTTGCCATGTTGGCCCGGCTGGTCTTGGAACTCCTGGCCTCAAGTGAATGACCACCTCAGCCTCCCAAAGTGCTGAGATTACAAGTGTGAGCCACTGCCCCTGCCCAAAAATTAAAATAGTGTAATGAATCCCCATGTACCTATACCTAAACTCAACAATGGTCAACTTACAGCCAATTTTTCTTCAGCCACATCCACTTCCTTGCTTCCTTCTTACTTTGAAGGAAATCCCAATCATTATCTCATTTTATCTGTAAACATTTAGGTATATATGTCTAAAATATGGTTGTGTTTCTAAAAACATTTTTTTAAAAGATAATGTCAACCCAAGAAAATATCATCAGATATTTCATATCATCAAATAGACTGAGTCTTTTAAAAATAGAAATTTGACCGGGCACAATGGCTTGCACCTGTAATCCCAGCGCTTTGGGAGGCCGAGGTGGGTGGATCATGAGTCAGGAGTTTGAGATCAGCCTGACCAACATGGTGAAACCCCATCTCTACTAAAAATACAAAAATTAGCTGGGTATGATAGCACATGCCTATAATCCCAGCTACTCAGGAGGCTGAGGCAGGAGAATCACTTGAATATGGGAGGTGGAGGTTGCTGTGAACCCAGATCACACCACTGCACTCCAGCCTGGGTGACAGAGTAAGACTCTGTCTCAAAAATAAATAATAAATAAATAAAAATAGAAATTCAAATAGTTTATCATCTTTACTCATCTAGCTTTAAAATGTACTTTATATTGTATTGTATATTCTATCTTATTTTAAAACCATATATTTTTTTTTTTCTTTCCGACAGAGTCACACTCTGTCACCAGGCGCCAGGCTGGAGTGCAGTGGTGCAATCTTGGCTCACTGCAACCTCCACCTCCCGGGTTCAAGCAATTCTCCTGCCTCAGCCTCCCGAGTAGCTGGGACTACAAGTGCACTCCACCACGCCCAGCTAATTTTTGTATTTTTAGTAGAGACGGGATTTCACCATGTTGGCCAGGATGGTCTCGATCTCTTGACCTCATGATCTACCCGTCTTGGCCTCCCAAAGTGCTGGGATTACAGGCATGAGCCACCACGCCTGGCCTTAAAATCATATCTTTTAAGCATGTATCTATATTCTAGTTCAGAACTTTCCAACCTGCATATTGCAAATCAGTCCTCTTGGCACTCAGCACAGCTTTGGCAGGGCCCTGGTCCAGTGGACCATACAAATACTACATTTTCTGGATGTGCTGTAGCATGGGAAAAAATTGGCAAATCCTGCTCTGAGGAACTTCTCTTGTGAGTTTAAAACGGAGGAATACTTCTACCCTTAACCCTCAAGGTCAGGAAAATGGCAGTACTGACTGAATAACTACCTTTGCTTAGAACTTGTAGGAACCATTTAGACTTCTCTTTAGGTGTGTTCCCATACCTTATATGCAATGCAGGTACACTTAACTTAGATGTCGTATAACTCAAGCATTTTCAAACTTGTTCACTCACATAACTCCTGAAAGAATTTGACAAACAGCATTCCCTTATGTGTTTTCAAGTTGGCATCTAAAATATTAAATTAAGAAATTTAAACAGTTGTAAAGAATAATCTCTTGGGCCAGATGCCGTGGCTCATGCCTGTAATCCCAGAACTTTGGGAGGCCGACGCGGGTGGGTCACTTGAGCCCAGGGGTTAGAGACCATCCTGGACAACATGGCACAACCCTGTCTCTACAAAAAATACAAAATTAGCCGGGCATGGTGGCATGTGCCTATAATCCAAGCAACTCAGGAGGATCACTTGAGCCTGAGAGTTTGAGGTTGCAGTGTGCTGTAATTGTACCACTGCGCTCCAGTGTGGGCAACAGAGCAAGCCCGTCTCAAAAAAAAAAAAAAAAAAAAAAAAGAATAATCTCTGTTGGTGATGAGCATTGACATTTTGAAAGTAATTCTGAAAGAAATCTATACAATTTAAATACAAAATACCATAGTAACTTCTTACCTGCCATCATTCATATGAATAATTTGGACACGCCAACTTTAAAAAGATAATCAGGAAATTTAAATTCAGGCTGGATATTAGATGATACCAAGGGATTTATTTTGTAAAATATGAATATGGCATTATGGGTGTATACAAAAATACCGATAATTTTTAGAGATACATTCTGAAATATATAGGGATAAAGTGATAGCGAGATTTGCCTTAAAATAATTCAGGGGAAAAAAAGAGCTGAAGTATGTATGTCAAAAATTTGATTGAGTTTGATGATGGCTAATAGGAGTTCTTTAGACTGTTTTCTACTTTTGTATGTGTTTGAAAGTTATTTCTTATAAGTAGAATATTTATATCATGATGCTTAGAATATAGTAAGCAGTCAATGTTAGCTGTTATTTTTGCATTTCATAATAGTTAAGGAAATTTTTTTGGTACTGTATTTATTTTTTAGTCATGGTTTTTGATTAACAACAATGGGACCATCGCTTAATTGCCCTTTTTTTGTTTAAATTTATAGAGATTTGGGGATATTTATACTACTTATCAGTCACCACATGGTATTGTCTTGAAAAAAATAAACGAATAAATTGTTCACCAACCTGGAGATTTTACACTCTTCCTATTTCTTCTTTTTTTTTTTTTTTTGAAGACGGAGTCTCCTTCTGTAGCCTTGCTGGAGTGCAGTGGCACAATCACAGCTTACTGCAGCCTTGACCTTCAAGGTGGGGAGATCAAGTGATCCTCTCACCTCAGCTGGGACTGCAGAAGAGCAGCTAATTTTTTTTATTATTCTTACAGACATGGGTCTCCTTATGTTTCCCAGGCTGGTCTGGAAATCCTGGGCTCAAGAGCTCTACCTGCCTTGGTCTCCCAAAGTGCTGAGATAACAGACGTGAGCCATCTGGCCTCCTATTTCTTTTTTTCTTTTTCTTTTTGAGAAAGGTCCTCACTCTGTCACCCAGGCTGGAGTACAGTTGCATGATTATGGATCACTGCAGCCTTGACCTCCCAGGCTCAAGCCATCCTCCCACCTCAGCCTCTGGAGTATATAAGATATAGGTGTGCACCACCATGCCTGGCTAATTTTTGTGTTTTGTTTTGTTGTTTTGAGACTGAGTCTCACGCTGTCGCCCAGGCTGTAGTGCAGTGGTGCGATCTCAGCTCACTGCAATCTCCGCCTCGTGGGTTCAAGCAGTTCTCCTGCCTCAGCCTCCTGAGTAGCAGGGACTACAGGCGTGTGCCACCACACCCAGCTAATTTTTTTGTATTTTTAGTAGAGACGGGGTTTCACCATGTTGGCCAGAATGGTCTCGATCTCCTGACCTCATGATCCGCCCACCTCGGCCTCCCAAAGTGCCAGGATTACAGGCGTGAGCCACCACCGCGCCTGGCCTAATTTTTGTATTTCTTGTAGAGGTTTTACCATGTTATCCAGGCTTATCTCAAACTCGTGAGTCAGCCTTCTGTTTGTTAGATTCATTTTCAGTTTACTTCCTCAACAGAGTTATATTCTGACATATTTTATCTTGAAAGTCTTAAGTCACTTTGACATTCTTATTTGCAAGAACATTGTGTATGTAAATTGAAATATGGAAAATTATTTTCTGTGATACGGCTCTTAAGTGTTTTTAGAGTCTTCTGGGTTAAGTTACTATTACAATTATTAATACACAATTGAACAAAATAACATTTACTGCAAACGTTTTATGTTTATGTATTTTTAAATGCATTTCTTTGATTACTTTTTTTTCAAATAGTTTCGTATCCATGGATGACAATTACTTATCACTAGAGTGAAATGGGATTCAGCACCAATTCCTAATTTTTATTTTTTTAGAGGAAGTACTAACAGACCTTGTTTACATTAGTAAATAAGTTGATGGGAATGGAAGATTTGTCATAGCAATGTCACTTAGTTCTTGGGAACTCCTTTTGAGTTATATGCCAGAAATCATGTAATCTATCATCAAAAATTATGTTTTCTTTGTTTTTGCTTTTTTTTGTGAGGCGGAGTCTTGCTCTGTTGCCCAGGTTGGAGTGCAGAGGTGTGATCTTGGCTCAGTGCAGCCTCTGCCTCCCAGGTTCAAGTGATCCTCCTGCCTCAGCCTCCTCAGTAGCTGGGTTTACAGGTGCGGGCCACCACACCTGGCTAATTTTTTTTTTTTTTTTTTTTTTTAAGTAGAGCCAGGGTTTCACCATGTTGGTCAGGCTGGTCTTGAACTCCTGATCTCAAGTGAGCCACTGTGCCTGACCCAAAAATTATATTTAATGATCCCTTAAGTAAAACTCAATTAGGCCATTTTTTAGGGCTTTTTTTTTTTTTTTTTTAAACAAAGACTTTAAAACCTTTTGGCATCCAAAAGAATTTATTCATTTTTTTCAGACATCTGCATTCTCAAAACTGATACCAGCATTTCTTTTTCTTTTTCTTTTTTTTTTGAGCCTGAGTCTTGCTCTGTCGCCCAGGCTAGAGTGTATTAACGTGATCTCGGCTCACTGCAACCTCTGCCTCCTAAGTTCAAATGATTCTCCTGCCTCAGCCTACTGAGTAGCTCTAATTATAGGCACGCACCACCATGCTCAGCTAATTTTTGTATTTTTAGTAGAGAGGAGGTTTCCCCATTTTGGCCAGGCTGGTCTTGAACTCCTGACCTCAGGTGATCTGCCTGCCTTGGCCTCCCAAAGTGCTGGGCATGAGCCACCATGCCCAGCCAGACACTAGTATTTCTAGTTGTCTCTTTTTCATTGTCTTGGAGCTTTTTACACTCTAGTTTCAAAATGCATTAAAATATGCCTTTCTTTTATAAAGTGGGACAAGGGCAGTTGTGAAAGAGGGGAGATAGAGAAAAGCCTTGATGGCCAGAGGTACATTCTTATGAAGATCAGTTTTTGGAAAAACTGTATGTGGAACTGAGTATCTGGAATTTGATTCTCTTGACTGACCTTTTTCAGTGTACACCTTGACAGTGTTCCTAACCCCCAGGGGCATGCTTGTCCCAACTGAAGGCCACTGGTATGATGCGCTCTTTGTAGTAATTGGTTGGTAGACAGCTTGCGCTTATCCACTTCCCAGATTTCCTTGAGAATGTAAAACTGCACCTTTCTAAAACCAGTGGTGCAGTTTAATTAGCTACCTTAGGGTGAAATGAAATGTAGGGAATGAGTCTAATTCTTTCTTGATGGCAGTAATCTCCTCTTATTTCTGCATTTATTGAGGTATAAGGATTCTTTGCTCTCATGTGACTTAAAATCAGCAGCTGGAAATATTCTTGTTCCCAGATCAGTAATTAAGCCTCAGGAAAATACCTTGCTTTCTGAGGTCTCTCTGGCCTAAAATACCCTTGCAGCTGCTGTTGGATTCCAAACAGATGGATGAGGAAAAAGGGTTAGGCCAGATTAGCATGAGGCAGTTTTTGGGAAAAGACAAACCCTTCTTTTATATGTCTGTGTATGCAGGTGACATGTACAGCCATGATGGGAATACTGATGAGCCAGAATGGGTAAAGACAGAGCGAGAGCAGTTTGTTGAGTTTCGGGATAAGAACCGTGATGGGAAGATGGACAAGGAAGAGACCAAAGACTGGATCCTTCCCTCAGACTATGATCATGCAGAAGCAGAAGCCAGGCACCTGGTCTATGAATCAGACCAAAACAAGGTAAGTCTGGCCAGGCCCACACAATCTATCCTGGATTGAAGTCTGCTTCTAGGGGATCACCCAAACAGTTTCTGTTAAGGTGCATAGAGCATTTAAAGTATTAATTCGTCTAAGCTAAGTATCTGAATTTGGAGATTAAAACCTTTCAGGGCAGCACTAGCTATCTGATCTCATTTTAGAAATCCCTTTGCCCAGTGCTCATAGCATTGTAGGAAATTTGGCATCAGAAAAGAGCCTCTTTGTGTAGCCTGTGCGCAACATGCATCATCTGGTATTTTTAGATCCCCAGGAATTTTTTTTTTTTTTTTTTTTTTTGCTTTGTTACTTTATTTGTTCCTTTACCTATTACAGACCCATTCTGCCTACTCAAAGCTAGTTGTTTCCTTCTTAAATCAAATATGCTTTCTTTTAAATTGGGTCCTTTGTGTAGGTTATAAATCAGCTTTTCTCTGGAGCCTGTTCAAATTGTCCTTGATCAGTTGTCTTAGGTATTTTGGTGTCGTTATCCCTAAGCCCGGTCATCTATTTCAGAGATTTGAATGCCCTACTTGGAGTAAGCTGAAAACCAGCCTAAAGATGGAGATTTTTCGTGTTCTGAGTATACTTCTATCTAGACTAATCTTCATTTTCAAATTCAGTTTTTTAAGTGTTGATCTGCTTTGAGTTCTTGCTTAAAGTCACTTTAATAGCCAGGTGTTGTGTCCTGAGATGTATGAGAAAAGAAGATGGAGATGTTCTATATTTTCCTCTAAAAGGAGAGTTTTCTTCTCATGAAACAAACCTTTATTTCTAGCATTGAGTTGTCGGGTTATATTATTTCCACCCTTCCACTTTTAACTTTCTTGATAAAAGAAATATGTAATTGGCCCGGCACGGTGGCTCACACCTGTCATCCCAGTATTTTGAGAGGCCGAGGTGGGCAGATCACCTGAGGTTGGGAGTTTGAGACCAGCCTGACCAACATGGTGAAACCCTGTCTCTACTAAAAATACAAAAAATTAGCCAGGCATGGTGGCACATGCCTGTAATCCCAGCTACTTGGGAGGCTGAGGCAGGAGAGTCGCTTGAACCCGGGAGGCAGAGATTGCGCCATTGCACTCTAGCCTGGGTAACGAGCGAAAGTCCATCTCAAGAAAAAAAAAAAAAGAAATAAAAATGTGTAATTGCTGTTTTCTTCCCTCTTTGTATGTATGTAGGGGGAATGAGAGCTGAGTTCACACTTAATTTAGCAGGAATGAGAATCTTAACTCCTGATTAACCCTTATTTTTCAATACCAGTGTTTCTGAATTTTTAATGGGAACTATCTTCTGCTTCAATTCATTGCTATCTCTAATTTCAGGACGGCAAGCTTACCAAGGAGGAGATTGTTGACAAGTATGACTTATTTGTTGGCAGCCAGGCCACAGATTTTGGGGAGGCCTTAGTACGGCATGATGAGTTCTGAGCTACAGAGGAACCCTCATTTCCTCAAAAGTAATTTATTTTTACAGCTTCTGGTTTCACATGAAATTGTTTGCGCTACTGAGACTGTTATTACAAACTTTTTAAGACATGAAAAGGCGTAATGAAAACCATCCCGTCCCCATTCCTCCTCCTCTCTGAGGGACTGGAGGGAAGCCGTGCTTCTGAGGAACAACTCTAATTAGTACACTTGTGTTTGTAGATTTACACTTTGTATTATGTATAACATGGCGTGTTTATTTTTGTATTTGTTCTCTGGTTGGGAGTATGATATGAAGGATCAAGATCCTCAACTCACACGTGTAGACAAACAGCTCTTTACTCTTTCTCAACCCCTTATATGATTTTTATAATTCTCACTTAACTAATTTTGTAAGCCTGAGATCAATAAGAAATGTTCAGGAGAGAGGAAAGGGAGAAAATATGTACCCCACAATGTATATTTAGAGAGAGAACACTTAGTGTTGCCTATCAAAAAGTCCAACATGTCACAGGTAGTAGGGGCCACATATTACATTCAGTTGCTACAGGTCCAGCAACTGATCCTGCCATTAACTGGGCAAGGAAAGATCCCTTTGATGTAAGAAAGCTTGGCCCAAATTGATTTTCTTCTCTTTCCCCCTATAGGACTGGCTGTTGGCTAATTTCGTCAAGCACAGCTGTGGTGGGAAGAGTTACGGCCATTATCTTGAAAATCAAGTAGTGAATGTGGTCTCTTTACAGAGCTATAGATAGAAACAGCTGGAAAACTAAAGGAAAAATACAAGTGTTTTCAGGGCATCCATTTTTTTTCTGGGTGTGCATCTGTTGAAATGCTCATGACTTGATTAATTGCCTGTTGAAATCACTGTAAATGCCCCCATCTAGTTCCTCTTCTTCCCCAGGTATGCCAAGGAATTAATCTTGGTTTCACTACAATTAAAATTCACTCCTTTCCAATCATGTCATTGAAAGTGCCTTTAACGAGAGACATGGTCACTGAATGGGAATTCTCTTAAGAAACCCTAAGATTAAAAGAAGATTATTGGGATAACTTATAGGAAAGCCTAGAACCTCCCAATATAGTGGAGATTTTTTTCTTCTTCCCTTTCTCTTTTGGACAATAGTTGAATTAGCAGTATTAGTTATGAGTTTGGTTGCAGTGTTCTTATCTTGTGGGCTGATTTCCAAAAACCACATGCTGCTGAATTTACTAGGGATCCTCATACCTCACAATGCAAACCACTTACTACCAGGCCTCTTTCTGTGTCCGCTGGAGAGCTTGAGCTCACACTCAAAGATGAGAGGACCTATAGAGAGGGCTCTTTGGTTTGAGGACCATAGCTCACCTTTCCTGCCTTTGACCCATCACACCCCATTCCTTCCTCTTTCCCTCTCCCCACTGCCAAAAAAGAAAAAAAAAAAAAAAAGGAAAAAAGGTTTATCATGGATCAACAGGTTTTCAGTCCTTCTCAAAGAGAGAGATGTGGAAAGAGCTAAAGAAACCACCCTCTGTTCCCAACTCCACTTACCCATATTTTATGCAACACAAACACTGTCCTTTTGGGTCCCTTTTTTACAGATGGACCTCTTGAGAAGAATTATTGTATTTCACATTTTTAGCCCTCAGGTTACCAAGATAAATATATGTATATATAACCTTTATTATTTGCTATATCTTTGTGGATAATACATTCAGGTGGTGCTGGGTGATTTATTATAATCTGAACCTAGGTATATCCTTTGGTCTTCCACAATCATATTGAGGTGGGCTCCCTGGTACAGTAAAAAGCCAGGTATCATGTAACTTCACCCCAGCCTTTGTACTGAGCTCTTGATAGTGGATATACTTTTAAGTTTAGCCCCAATACAGGGTAATGGAAGTTTCCTGCCCTCTGGATTTTCCATTTTCACTGTTAAGAAGACCAGTGATAATTTAATAATGCCACCAACTCTGGCTTAGTTTTGTGAACTGTGTGGCAAGAGAGTCTCACACCTCACTAGGTGCAAAGAGCCCAGGCCTTACGTTAAAATCACGCACTTGAAAAGCAAACCTTAATATGCTAAGACAGCAACTTCTGCATGCTGAGGACTCAGCAGCAAGCATTGTATGCTAATCTTGAATGATCCCCTTGGATTATTTTTTTGGTCTAAATCAAGCCTGAGGCTGGTGAACAGTAGCTACACACCCATATTGTGTGTTCTGTGAATGCTAGCTCTCTCGAATTTGGACATTGGTTATGTTTTATAGAGTGTGAACCAAGTTTTATATCCTACAATGCAAACAGGTACCTATCTGTTTCTAAATAAAACTGTTTACATTCATTGTGGGGTATGTATGAGCTTCATTTTGTAAGAAATACAACTCTAGCTTAGAATTAGGGATGCTATAAAATGTCAGAAAAGGAACTCTGCTAGAAGTTCTCCCAAACTCAGAGAAAGCACTACCTTCTCCTAAATGGTTATTGTCTCCATATTTTCTAGCATCCTTCTCACCGCAGCCACAACCCTTTTTTACTTCCCTTAGGCTGTATAACTGAAGAGACCAGCTGCTTATTATATAAATATCTGATGCCAAGCACAAGCGATTCTGAATGTACACACACGTTTATCTTGATTTTTATTTCAAAAAGTTCTTTTTGGGGGCCTGGAGGGAGAGTAGAGCATAAGGTAAAACTATTTTGTTTAACACTTTTGTATTGTTTACAAATAGTATTAAGATATGCAAATATATTTTGAGAACCCCAAGAGAATTAAAACTATTTAGTGAATACACAGTTTAAGACAAATATAAAGGTTTAGCCAAATGCAACAGGGAGGAAACCTCTGGAATAATTTGTGCTTGCTCAGGGGCTAGTGGACATGGCTGTTTCTGCCAAAGCTGTAGCAGTTATCCAGAAGTTCTTTCAAACTCATTTGGGACCACTAAGGTTTTTGTTTGTTTGTTTGTTTGTTTGTTTGCCTGTTTTTGAGACCGAGTCTTGCTCTGTCGCCAGACTGGAGTGCAGTGGTGCGATCTCGGCTCACCAAAACCTCTGACTCCCTGGTTCAAGCGATTCTTCTGCCTCAGCCTCCCGAGTAGCTGGGATTACAGGCATGTACCACTACGCCCAGCTAATTTTTGTATTTTTAGTAGAGACTGGGTTTCACTATGTTGGCCAGGATGGTCTTGATCTCCTGACCTCATGATCCGCCTGCCCGAGCCTCCCAAAGTTGTCTCTCCCATTTCTAAGGTGTTTTCTTAAGTTTGTTCTAGTTCAGCATACATCATCTCAGAATGGATCCCCAGCAGGAAAAAAAAAGTTTCTAAAAAGGAAAGTCTCCATATACTGAAAACTTAAAGCCATATTCCTTTATAGTTGCCTCGTATGTAGAAATCAGTTCCCCAAGTGCTGTGAATGGTGCCACATAGGAGTAGAAACTGATAATTGTTGAAATGGCCTTTCAGTGGTCTGAAATAGACCCAGTGGAAACAGTAGCTTTGTAGGCAAGAAGGGAGTAGTAAGAAAATGAAAAATTGACTCCCCAAACTGCCATCACTCCTTACCACCTTTTTTGTGGTTTTAGTAGTTTGGTTTCTGATGGAGACAATAGAAACTTACTTAAACGTAAAATTTAATTCTAGTTGCTGCAAACAGGCCAATATTGGGTCCTCAGTTGGGGCCAACTTGGCTAGTAGAGACAGTAGAAACTTCTGTTTTCTGGGAGCTGCTTATGTCGGACTCGTCTGTCATGGCCTTCCCACACACCATCTCCATGATGCAAGCTCGGAACTGGAGAGAAAGGCACATTTGGAGATAACCTTGGCAGACAAGGAAGTATGGGGGAAAAACCCCTCATTCTCTGTATCATCAAAGCCTTACACGATGCTTTGTACCCAGAATGTCCTTAGGTGGTTTTGAATATACTTTCCCCATCCTGAAAACTAGCTAGATTCCAGTCTAGAATGACTCCTGGGTCTACAGTAATCCTAAACATTCCGGTCAGGTCTGAGACCTCACTGTTGGTAAACTTCACAAACCATCCTGCTTCATAAAAGCACTCTCATCAGAGGCCCCTTCATTACTAGCAGGTGCTCCCAGCTGGAAAGGACTGCCAATTCTGTTCTATCATGGGAGGTTTCAAGAGTAGTTTCGTCTCCCTCTGTAATTGCAGAAACACCACCATCTGAAAGTAGGGTACTTGCCACTTAGGGTTTGGGGTTTATTAGCTCGGATTTCAGATAGGGGATAGGAAATCCCCCAGTACCTTCAGATGATAAGACATTTTAGAGATTTATGCATGTGGTGTGATTTCTTTGCCTCACATATGCTCTTGCAAGCTAAAAGTTGGCAGGGAAATCATGAAGAACTCATTAAATGCAAGGACTGGAAATTCAGAGGAATTTGAGTTTTAGTTTTATTTAAGTTCCAGGATACATGTCCAGGTTTGTTACATAGGTAAACGTGTGCCATGGTGGTTTGCTGCACGAGTTTTTCAATAAAATGTTTTCACTCATCTTGTTCTGTGGAGCAACTTTATTTTCATGACTCAAGTTCTTTCCTCCCAGGGTTCTATTTTCTGGCCTTGAAAACTGTGCCTTCCTCCCTGTGCTTACCAAGGGCTTCCCAACCTACTTGGGGTTTTTGTGGCTTCCCTTATCTACTCCCAGAAACCTGAATTGGGTTGAGGGTGCTCCGAGTTAAAAGTCAATGGTGAGAAAAGAACCCAGGTCTTCTAGACCATAGGAATGTGAATAGAAAGCTTTACCTGCTTATTCATGAAGCAGTAGATGATGGGATTGTAGATGCAAGAACTCTTGGAGAAGAACGCAGGAATGGTGACAAGCCGTAAGTCTAGCCCATGGTTACGGTTATTGACTAGGTACATGGCCAGGGCCGCGTAGGGCACGTAGCAGACACAGAAGGATCCTACCATCACAACCACCATGCGGCTCACCTCTCGTTCAGCCTTCTGGGTTGTAGCTGACTCCTGCTGCTGAGCTGCAACCTGGGGTGGAGCATGGAGAGCATCACATCCCTTCTTCCTGGCCCTCAATTCCCAGATGTCTAGATTTTCTTTTTTCTTTTCTTTTCTTTTTTTTTTTTTTTGAGACAGAGTCTTGCTCTGTTGCCCAGGTGGAGTGCAATGGTGCGATCTCGGCTCACTGGACCTCCGCCTCCCAGGTTCAAGTGATTCTCCTGCCTCAGCCTCCTCAGTAGCTGGGATTACAAGCGTCCGCCACCATGCCCGGCTAATTTGCCTTTTTAGTAGAGACGGGGTTTCACCATATAGGCCAGGTTAGTCTCGAACTACGGACCTCAGGTGATCCGCCCACCTCGGCCTCCTAAAGTCCTGGGATTACAGGTGTGAACTACTGCACCCAGCCTCTGGACAATTTTCTATGGGATGGGGGAGGGGGCATCCACTCTGATTGCCTCTTTTCTGTTGCATCTCCTGGCCTAGTTCCTTTCTATCTCCATCATTCTCCCTTCCACTGCTTTGCTGTTTTTAGATACCCTCTCTGGCTATGGACGTTTCCAGTCATCTTACGTTCCAGAGCACTCTTCATGTGGAGCCCCAAACCCATTCCTCCCTGACTCTCAAACGCCACTCACAGCTTTCAGGGCCCTCAGCAGCTGAGCATAGGAGAAGCAGATGAGGGAGAGAGGCACGATGAAGCAGAAGATGAAGAGGAACCATGTATAGTACTCGCTGCGATATTTGGTGCCCACGGTGTACCAGTCAGGACCACATGAACACTGCAGACCCTCAGCAATGAACCTGCAAAGGACCAAACACTTGCTCACTGGGCTCTCCACAAGAGTCAGTGCAGTGGGAGCTGAGAGGCCTGGATTGTGTTCTCCACTTAGAACCCAGAGAATGCCCAAAGGCTTCAAGCAGGGGGGGTTTTCTGTCCTGACTGGGAGAAGCTACAGCAATTCCAACTGCAGAGCAAACATTAGCACTTGTCTCCCACTGCCCTTTCGCCTCATGTATTGCAACTCTTTAAAAAGTAGAGGTCAAAGACTGTGGTTATACCCAAGCTCTCTTTCCACCCACATTAACCTGAGCTCCTACTTAAGTCAGCACCACTGCCCTGCACTCTCACCGGCTCCAGCCAAAGAAGGGTGGGATGGAGACGCCAATACCAATGGTCCAGGTAGTCAGGACCACCATCAGCGCGTGCTTGGAGCTGAAGCGGAAGTTGCCGAAGGGCTTACAGATGACAATGTAGCGCTCAAAGGCCAGGAAGGCCAGTGACCAGCCTGTCACCAGACCTGTGGCGAAATGTGAGGATAATGGGATAAACAGAGCCCCACCCAGCCTGGGGGCAGAGTGGCATACAGATTGGGTAGAGCAAGCACAGGGAGACAGAGGACTGGACTGACATTGGAGTAAAGACTCAAACATCCTGTTTTGGCCAAACTTCTAGTCTGGGTTGCTTTGTACTCCAGTATTTTAAAAAGCACCAGACTCATTTTGCCCAGACTCCTCTTTAGGGACCCCCTCTAATGGAGTAGCAACCTTTGCCTTCCCTGAATCCCTTTCCCCTGCAGTACCTGCTACAGTGCCCAGGAAGCCCTCCAGAGCACAAACGTGGCGGCCAAAGACGAAGTATCCATGACAGCTGGCGACGAAGACAGGGAAGACAGAGAAGATGCAAAGAAGGAAGCCTCCCACAGACACGTTGACCAGAACATAGTTGAGGGGATGCCGCAACTTTTTGTAGCGCACTGTGGCCACCAGCACCATGGTATTCAGTGGTAACCCTGCAAGGAAGACAATGCCCATGAAAGCTGCCTGGAGGTAGAAGGCCCAGACAGGGGCAATGTGGTACTGAGGCCCATCCCACGGCCCCACCGAGGAGATGTTCTTGAACAGATAAAACTCCTCTTCCTCTGACATCTTGCTCATGGATACCCCACACCCCTCTGAGTCCTCTTATAGATGATCCTCCCACGCCACAAAACCCCTCCTCTAAAAACACTTGGGCTCTGTGAACGATGAACACTAATCCTAAACCTCCTAAGGACAAAGTTTGGGATTAGGAATCCCTAAACCACTACCTAAACCTTTTGTAGTCCCAAAGCCGATTGTGTTCTTCAGAGGACAAAAGACTGGGCTCAAATAATCTGGACGTGCAATGTCGGGTGCTGGGATGAACAGAAGTGAACTCCTTGAGGTCTGGGAGGTGCTAGCCCATGTTCATTGAAGATACTTCCACCTTTTTGCTGTTCTTTTATAATGGGGCTATAGAATGGGCACCCCTCTGATTTTGGCTTCTGGCACAACTGTATCTGTAAAGTTTTCCTCACCTCATCTGCCCATTTGTGGAAGGTGCCCATCTTAAATCTCCTGAGAGGCTGGGAACCAGCCTCGGGCTGCAGAAAGGGGCTGGGAGTGGGGAGTGCCCTGGAAGCAGGTCAGTAAACAGCCTTGATGGAATAGGACATAGGCAACTTGACAACGCCTAGAGGTCTAGGGCATCCCTGAGCCACGCTGCCTCTATTTCTTTGTGTTGAATCTACTCAGAGTGTGCCTTTCCTACTCAGACCTCCAGCCGGGGGGGCGGGGGGTCTGCCCACTGTCCTCACACCATGTTCATGCCTACCCCTGCCCTTAGCTCAGCAAGTCACCACAGTCTTCCTCCTGTCTGTTCATCGCAGTCTCGCCTAGCCCTCACAGCCTCCCTCGCAAAGACCTCTTCTTTGCAGCACCCCCTCGACCAGTGACACCAACTCTGCTCTAAGCTCCACCTGCACTTGTACTCAGTATGACACTTTAGGCTTTGTAAATGAATCTTCTCCACCTCAGCAGATCATAAATCTATAGATGAGTTAAAAGTGACACACTAGGTATAAATAAGTTAAAAGTGAAAGGAAGGCCCAGTAATGGCAGAATAGTTTATTAGATGAATGCCCCCTTAGGCAAAAAATTTATAAACTGGGCACAACAAGAAAAAAACTTTTTGAAAGCACCTAAAATATCCAAAGCAGGCAGAAACTGAAAGGAACTCAACTCTTCAATGAAAAGAACCGTCTACATTAATTTTCTTTTCCTGAGTGTACTCTCAAGTATAAATGGCACAGAATAGCTAGAACTTGAGCAGAAAGCCCCAGCCTTTTTTGGCTTGAAGAGTCAGAGGACGAGGACAGTTTGGGACTCCAGAGCAGCTGAAGGTGGATTTCCTGGAATGAAGGAAGCCACAGAAGGTGAAGCCTTTAAATCTGCATATAAACTCCCCTCAAATAATAGGCTGACTGCTAAAAACTGTGGATGGAGGAATTTCCAAGGAGCCCAGCAAAAGGTAACCACTGGAGGTCTGAAACAGCTAAACAAATTTCTACTGTTACCCACTGTAGCAGAGAAAGAGTTTGAATTTGAATCCCAAGTCACAGGGTCTGGGTAAACACATTGGGCTTTCCACTTAAAAATCCTAAAAGGCTGGCGGGGCGCGGTGGCTCACACCTGTAATCCCAGCACTTTGGGAGGCCGAGGCGAGTGGATCACGAAGTCAAGAGATTGAGATCATCCTGGCCAAAGTGGTGAAATCCCGTCTCTACTAAAAGTACAAAAAATTAGCAGGGCGTGGTGGTGCGTGCCTGTTGTCCCAGCTACTAGGGAGGCTGAAGCAGGAGAATTGCTTGAAACTGGAAAACTAAAGTTGCAGTGAGCCGGGATTGTGCCGCTGCAATCCAGCCTGGCGATAGAGCGAGACTCCGTCTCCAAAAAAAAAAAATCCTAAAAGGCCACACCATAGAGCTAAAATCTATATCCCAGGACTAACTATTTGTTCTGAGACTAAGGGCAAAACCAAAGCTGACTCATACTAGCAAAGGATAAAACCAAGCCTCAGCAAGGTGATCAGCTAGTAAGTTAACTGCCTATTATAACAAAAATCAACACTTCTTAATGGACGATAACCCAGTCTCTAAAGTTTACTATCTAGAATGTCTAATATACAATGACAAATTAAAAGGCATGTGAAAGAAAAAAAAAAAAACCACAGGAAAATGTGACGTATAGCTAAAAGGAAAAGCAGTCAACAGAAACAAAACCTGAGATGACCCAGAAGTTGGCACCAGCAGAAAAAACTTTAAACCGTGATATAAATATAATCAAGGACTGGAAGGAAAAAGTGATCATCATGAGTTAATGGATCTCAAGAATGGGAAAAGTAAAAATAAGCAAATGGAAATTCCAGAATTGAAAAGTACAATATGTCCAAAAGAAAATTCACTGGATGGCTTAACAGCAGATTGGACAGCAAAGGAAAGAATCAGTGAACTTGCAAATAGATCAATAACAAAAAGATATCTGGAAAATCTCCCAAACACTTATAAATAAGCAATATACATCTAAATACCCTGTGAGTCAAAAGAGAAATCATAAGAAAAATTTGAAAGAATTTGAACTGAATGACAGTAAAAAACAAAACAAAACAAAAAAAACCAATATATTAGAAATTGAGGGAGGCAGCTAAAGCAGTACTTAGAGAAAAATTTATGGCTTTAAGTATTTATACTAGCAAATAAATGTTTAAAATTTAAACTTTACCTTAAGAAGCTGAAATAGTGAATTAAATCTAAAATAAATAGAGAAGGGGAGATACTAAAAAGTGGAGCAGAAAACAATGAAATTAAAAATGAATAAAGAATGGAGAAAAATCAATGAAACCTGAAGCAAAACCACATAGCTCTCTCCTGTCTCCAGCACGGTGGCTCACGCCTGTAATCCCAGCACTTTGGGAGGCCAAGATGGGCGGATCACTTGAGGTCAGGAGTTCACCAACCTGGACAACATGGTGAAACCCCATCTCTACCAAAAAATACAAAAATTAGCCAAGTGTGGTGGCGGGTGCCTGTAATGCCAACTACTTGGGAGGCTGAGGTAGAAGAATCACTTGAACCCGGGAGGAGAAGTTGCAGTGAGCCAAGATGGTGCCACTACACTCCAGCCTGGGCAACAGAGCAAGACTCTATCTCAAAAAAAAAAAAAAAGAAAAGAAAAAAGCCAGGCACAGTGGTTCATGCCTGAAATCGCAGCACTTTGGGAAGCCATCGTGGGTGGATCACAAGGTCAAGAGGTGGAGACCATCTTGGCCAACATGATGAAACCCCGACTCTACTAGAAAATACAAAAATTAACTGGGCATGGTGGCATGTCTTTAGTCCCAGCTACTCTGGAGGCTGAGACAGGAGAATCACTTGAACCTGGGAGGCAGAGGTTGCAGTGAGCCAAGATCGTGCCACTGCACTCCAGCCTGGCAACAGAGCAAGACTCCGTCTCAAATAAATAAATAAATAAAATATAAAAACTGAGGGCATTCTAGGTGCATTTAGTATATACAGTTCTCTTCCCAAGCTGAAAGTGCCCTTATTAATGTAGAACATGTTCATATGCTAAGGCTTTACAGAAGATCACATGAGCTGCACTTAGACCAGGGTTTCTCAACACCGGCACTATTCACATCACAGATAATTATCTGTTGTGGGGCTGTCCTGTGCATCACAGGATGTTTAATAGCATCCCTCTCCTCTAGATGCCAAAATCAATACTAGTAGCCCAGTTATGATAACCAAAAATGTCTCCAGACATTGCCAAATGCCTCCTGAGAGACAAACCCTTCCCCTCCCTCCCTCCCTCACTCCCTCCCTCTCTCTCTGTCTTTCTTTCGAGATAGAGTCTTGCTCTGTCAGCCAGGCTGGAGTGCAATGGCACGATCTTGGCTCACTGCAACCTCTGCCTCCCGGGTTCAAGCAATTCTCCTACCTCAGCTTCCCGAGTAGCTGGGATTACAGGCACGTGCCACCGTGCCCAGCTAATTTTTTGTATTTTTAGTAGAAGTGGGGTTTTGCCATGTTGGTCAGGGTGGTCTTGAACTCCTGACCTTCTGATTTGTCCACCTCAGCCTCCCAAAGTGCTGGGATTATAGGAATGAGCCACCAAGCCTGCCTTTCTTTCTTTCTTTCTTTCTTTCTTTCTTTTTCTTTTTCTTTCTTTCCTTCTCTTTCTTTCTCTTTCTTTTTTTTTCTCTCTCTCTTCCTTCCTTCCTTTTCTACCTTCCTTCCTTCTTTCCTTTCTCTCTCTTTCTTGCTTTCTTTCTTTCTCTCTCTTTCTTTCTCTTTTTTCTTTCTTTCCCTCCCTCTTCCCTCCTCCCTCCTTTCCCTCTTTCCTCCCTTCCTCTCTCTTTCTCTCTCTTTCCTTTCTTTTCTTTCTTCCTTCCTTTCTTTCCTTTCTCTCTTTCTTTTTTCTCTCTTCCTTTCCTTTCTTTCCTTCTTTATTTCTTCCTTGCTTTTTTCTTTCTTTTCCTTTCTTCCTCCTTCCTTCTCTTCTCCTTCTTTCCTTCCTTTCTTCTGTCCTTCCTTTCTTCCTTCCCTCTCTTCCTCTCTCTCTTCCCTCCCTCCCTCCCTCTCTTCCTCCCTCCCTCCCTCCCTTCCTTCTTTCCTTCCTTCCTTCCCTCCTTCCTTCCTGAAAAAATCTCACTATGTTACCCAGGCTGGTCTTCAACTTCTAATCTCAAGCGATCCTCCCTCCTCAGCCTCCTGGGCTGGGATTACAGGTGTGAACCATTGCACCCAACCAGAGGTTTTAAAATTTCTATTATCAGTAGAAGTTTATTTATTTATATTCCTTCCTTTTCCTAAAATAGTTTAAGGGAGGCTTGCAAGAATATATAGGACACAATGAGAAATCATGAATCAAATGTAGAAGCAGAAGAAAGAGAAACAACGTGGGGAGTGGAAGAGAAGAATGACATTGCCATTTGATTGCCCTGTGAACTTGCTACCGATGGGCCACGCATTCAGCCTCATGCTCTCTGGTAGCCACTCATTTACGTAATCATCCTGAGAGAAAACGCAAACCAACTGTTCTTGGGGTTATGACAGATGAGAATGCCTCCCTGGGGACTTCACAAAGGAGACATTGCTGTGAGATAATGAACAATGTCCTCAAGAACATGTTTGAGCAGACAGGACAACCAGTTGCACAAGATTGGGTCTAGTACTGAGGCTTCAGTATGGACTCAACACAGCACAAAGCACAATTCAGAACTGTTCCTAAACCAGGCCAATAGTCCAAATACTGCTCAGCTGCTCTATCCAGAGGAAATTTTGGCTCCCTGGAGGCTTGAAATGCATTTCTCCCTATCCTACTTACTGCTTCTGTTTAGTTTTTAATAATTTAATTTCTGTTTTGAATGGAATATGTGTGGATACATATATATATGCCTAAAGCTCAAAATTCAAAAAGTACCAAAGATTATACAGGCCAGGCATGGTCCCTCACACCTGTAATCCCAGCACTCTGGGAGGCTGATGCAAGTGGATCACTTGAGGTCAGGAGTTCAAAACCAGCCTGGCCAACCTGTCAAAGACCCATCTCCCCTAAAAATACAAAAAGTAGCCAGGCATGGTGGCGGGCGCCTATAATCCCAGCTATTCAGGAGGCTGAGGCACGAGAACCACTTGAACCCAGCAGAGGTGGCAGTGAGCTGAGATCACACCACTGCACTCCAGCTTGGCAACAGAGCAAGACATTCCTTCTCAAAAAAAGAAAAAAAAAAAGAATATGGCCAGGTGCAGTGGCTCACCCCTGTAATCCCAGCACTCCGGGAGGCTGAGGCAGGCAGATTACCTGAGGTCAGGAGTTCAAGACCAGCCTGGCCAACATGGTGAAACCCCGTCTCTACTAAAACTACAAAAATTAGCCGGGTATGGTGGTGCAGGCCTGTAATCCCAGCTACCGAGAGACTAAGGCAGAGAATTGCTTGAGCCCAGGAGACAGAGGTCACAGTGAGCCGTGGTCTCAGCGCTGCACTCCAGCCTGGGCAACACAGTAAGACTTAAAAAAAAAAGAAAAGAAAAATATCCAGCAAAAAGAAGTTTCTTTCCCACCCAGCCTCCCAACTACTCAGTTACCCTTCTCAGCGTTAACTGGCGTTAGCTTCTTGCTGTTTTTGATATGTAGGAGGTGACAGTGAACTTGAGATGATGTGTGTGACAATGTTGTCTGTTAAGTACTGACCCATAAGGCTCCCAGACAAGTGGTAAGGGACGAGTTAGCACGCTTTTGTGAAAATGAGGACTCAGGATCTGCCTAACAGCCATCCTCACACCTAGGAGGAGAGTGAAGAAGCTTCTGGAGGGAGAGCCATGGTTCTCCCTAGAGAATTCCACCTGTGGCTCCTTAAATGCAGAGACAAAGGAGCAATTGAGGGCTTGAAGTCCTACTGCAAGGATGAAGGCCACAGTGATTTTAGCCTAGAAGTAAGTTGAAAGTAGGTGCCAGTGGACTTCCACCCAGGGCCACGCTCCTCTCCGCTCACTCCACCGTCCAGGAGGCTTTTGGAAGCATGCAGGGTATTTCATGGCTATCACAATAGTGGAGAAGGAATTACTGGTATTCAGTGAACAGGATGCAGCTCCAGATCGGCCACACAAAGAAGAATGATCCTGCCCCAAATTCTAACAGCACCTCCAAGAGAAGCACTGGCTAGGACCCAACCCTGGTCTCAGCCCTGAAACATTTTCAGCAAAGGCCCCCTAGGAGCCCTATCTTTGAGCAACATCACTCTCTGGCACACTCACCAAGAGGAACCATTTAGGGAATGTGTGCCGAGGTAATGGAAGGACATGTTGCGTGTGCTTTTATTTATAAGTCAGTTTAAAGCTGGGGAACATCAACCCAAAAAAAGTCTCTTTGGTTTGAGGATAGATGAGCTGTTGCCTTCCTCTCTGGCCATGATTAGTTAGCAGAGCCAGTTATCTGGTTCAGACACTTTGATGGAAATAATACAACTTTATGCCCTGAGTACAAAAGAATGCTGGCCAATGTATTCTCCAAAGGAGGGCCATTCTTCTCACCTATCCAAAGGAGGGATTGGTTCAGTAGGAATCCTGCTTTAAAGGATGGAGTATGGGATGGGGACGGTGGCTCACGCCTGTAATCCTAGTTACTTGGGAGGCTGAGGTGGGAGAATCGCTTGAACCTGGGAGGTGGAGGTTTCAGTGAGCTGAGATCGTGCCACTGCTCTCCACCCTGGGTGACACTGAGATTCTGTCTCAAAAAAACAAACAAAGAAAAGGATGGAGTGTGGAAGATTTCTCCAGGGTTACCATTTCTACTTCAAGCCAAGCAGTGAGGACTCACCTGCCTATCTGTTGCCACTAGTGATTTTTTGTGCGCACTCCTAGGATTTTCTTTCTTTCAGTCATTCATTCATTCCACAGACATGTGCTAAGTGATGACTATGACATCAGTTGTGCTATGAGGATTAGTGGGATTAATCTGGTAAAGTGCTCACACAAGACTGGGCACACCAAAATGCCTGGGAACCATCTGTCTTGTCAACAGTACTGCCAAGGGTCAGGCACAGGGGGAAATCCAAAGACAGAGAAAACAGGTCTCTACCCACGTGGAGCTCTCAGCTCACAGAAGACTCCCCCCATGGAAGTGAGCAAGAATCCAGGGTGTGATGGATGTGTACAGGGACGGTGGAAGCACAAAAGACAGAGAGCCCGACCAAGCGCACCGGGGTCTCCTACAAGACCCCAGTTTCTGGGGTACGATCACCCCCCTCACTGTTTTTGGGAACCTCCCAACCTAGACCACCCATAGGCTGTCATCAGCTCCTTCCGGGGCAGCTTCCCTGGGTAGGCTACTGTGGCGGAGGGAGTGTGGGTATTGACAGGATATATTCCCCATTTCTGGTTTTTTTAGAAAGTCTGGGTAGCTGTGTGTACTGCATCTAAAACAGGCTTCAGATTCAGATAAATGTGAAGAAGCTGAATTTAGGCAAATTTAAGCATTCAGATAAGTATGAAGTATAAGCTGAATTCAGGCAAGTTGTTTATCTTACAGTGAGGCAACACTGCTCTCATAAGGTTGCTGTAAGGTTAAATAAGATCTGTAAAGCACAGAGTATACTGCCTGGCCCGCAGCAAGCATTAAATGACAGCTTTCCTACTGTGTATTTCTCCCCTGCCTCGTGTTGCCATCATAACCCATTTCCTTTGTACCGCACTTTACAGTTTGCAAGTTGCTTTCATATACATTGTCTCACCCTGTAAGGAAGACAGGGTAGGTGTTACCTTCCCCAACCAGCAGATGAAGAAACTGTGTAATTTAACAAACATCACCTAGTCAAGAGTGAGCTGGAACAATCTTCTGGGTCCTCACCTGGGACTCTAACGGGCTTGAAGAATGCTTTTCTGCTGGTCTGATCATGAAGTAAGAAAGAAGGGTAGCTCTTAATTGAATGCAAGAGATCCCAGATGGGCTCACCGCCCTGGGATGCCAGGAAAGTGGTGGTTGCCGGAGCTTGGCTTCTTCCCCAGCAGCACCTCTGTGAACTCTGTGGGGAGTCCTGGCGGGGTAACTGGCAGGTCATGGGAAAGATAGACCCTGCCTGGAAGCCCAGGCAGGGGAGTATCTGTGTGGCTCCACAATGAGCTAGGGAGGAGGAGCAGGAGCGAACCCAGGAGCAAGGCCTGCTAGAGCGAAGTGGCCTGGGCCAGGAGCCAGCCTGGAAGTGGGAGGAGAAAGTTCTAAGAACTGCAAACTGCTGCTGTGGCTGCTGCTGATGTGGCAGGGAGAGCACATCTGGCAAGAGGCAACTACCAGCGGCTCGTTGGTCTAGAGATACGATTCTCGCTTAGGGTGCGAGAGGTCCAGGGTTCAAATCCCAGATAAGCCCTACTTTTTCTGTCCCTTCTCCCCTGCCACATACACATACACCACTTGCCCCTTCCAGGATGGAAGCAAAGAGATGGCCTCCTGGTGTGTGGCTAAAGGACCGCGAGGACAAGGTGGCAGTCAGTCCCCCCCCACCGCCGTTAGCCATGACCTATATGTACCCCATTATTTCCACTGGGGCCAAACCAAGCAGGAAAGGACTGGCAGAGCATCTGCTGGGCTGCATTTTATTTGGCAGAAAGACAGCCTGTCAAAGAGATCAGGACAAGGCTAGAGCCAGAGGTCAGGATCAGGCAAGCTCTCAGTGTAAAACCCAAGCTGTGAAATGCGCTGGACTCAAAGTCCAAAAGCTAGGATGACAGTTACAGTTCTGAGTCTTGAAACTTATTTCTCAGAGTTGTTAGGAGGATGGAATCAGAAACTGTGATGCACCCTAGAGATGTAGGGATTGTTAGGAATCGTACTAAAGATAAAGAAAGGCTGGGCGCGGTAGCTCATGCCTATAATCCCAGCACTTTGGGAGGCCAAGGCAGGTGGATCATCTGAGGTTGAGAGTTTGAGATCAGCCTGACCAACATGGAGAAACCCCATCACTACTAAAAATACAAAATTAGCTGGGCGTATTTTGTATTTATGGCACATGCCTGTAATACCAGCTACTCGGGAGGCTGAGGCAGGAGAATCACTTGAATTCGGGAGGCGGAGGTTGCGGTGAGCCGAGATTGCGCCATTGCACTCCAGCCTGGGCAACAAGAGCAAAACTCCATCTAAATTAAAAAAAAAAAAGTAAAGATAAAGAGGATCTAAAGGAAGAACTTCAGGCAACATGAAAGACTGGACTAAGGTAGCTATCCCAACATCCAGTGCCCCCAAACACACACAGAGATGTTGGATAAAACAGAATTCAAAAATTAAAATACGGACATCCCAATTTTTTTTTTATAAAGGAAATTCTCAGCCATCAGGATTAAAGGTATGTAAAAACCAAAAAAAAAAAAAAAAAGGAGGAGGATGTCACAATGGCCCATTGCGGATGTCACCCACAGATAAGACAGACACCCAAGATCTGGAGCTGTGTCTCAGTGCTTCCAGCTGTAGGATATGTGGCCTCACCTACCGGAGGCAAGGAGCTAACACCAAACCGAACCGAATCCCCTGCATAAAGCTCAGAATATCAAAGATTCATCTTGTCCGTGGAAAGAAGATGAAAGGCTGAGCAGAGTGACTCACACCTGTAATCCCACCATTTTGAGAGGCTGAGGTAGGGGGGATCACTTGAGCCCAGGAGTTTGAGATCAGCCTGGGCAACACAGCAAGACCGCTTCTCTACAAAAAAATAAATTTAAAAAATTAGCTAGGTGTGGTGGTGCACACCTGTAGTCCCAGGTACCTCGGAGGCTGAGGTGGGAGGATCGCTTGAGCCTGGGAGGTTGAGGCTGCAATGAGCCATGATCACATCACAGCATTCCAGCCTTGGCAACAGAGCCAGACCCTCTCTCTGAAAAGAAAGGAAAAGAAAAGAGGACAAAAAACAGTATCCACCAGTCCAAGGAAGTAGAGAAAAGGGGTGGAAATACAAATCAATCCTGAGAAATTATTTGTATTATCATCTGGATTTATGTTTTCATGGTGCTGAATCCAAGTGAGAAATTAAATGTAAAACTGGTTTATGACCCTTGAAATCCTTAGGAATTCCACACAGCCACACATAAGCAAGAAAGAGTTCTATAAGACTGTCTTCATATAACCAGGGTGTCTAGAACTCTCACCAAAACAAACTAACCAGCCAACCCATCAAACTTACAAAAACCCAAAAAAGAAGAAGAGCTCACAAAAAAAATTATGAACTTGTATAATATAAAATATTATAAACTTTCCCTGCTTTTTCTTCTCCAGACTGAGAGATACAGAGTACCTTTTTTTTTTTTTTTTTTTTGAGACAGAATCTCGCTCTGTCACCCAGGCTGGAATGCAGTGGCACGATCTTGGCTCGCTGCAACCTCCACCTCCTGGTTTAAAATGATTCTCCTGCCTTAGCCTCCCAAGTAGCTGGGATTATAGGTGCCCGCCTCCATGCCCAGCTAATTTTTGTATTTTTAGTACAGACGGGGTTTCACCATGTTAACCAGGCTGATCTCAAACTCCTGACCTCAGGTGATCTGCCCACCTCTGCCTCCCAAACTCCTAGGATTACAGGCCTGAGCCACTGTGTCTGGCTGATACAGAGTCCTTTAAGTGCTCTGTGACCTAGCCAGCTGAAACGTTTTCCCCTGCAGGTTTGAACCCAAGCTAGGGCCTGGAACATTCACAGGCACTGATAAAGGTGTTTAGATTGTTGCTGAAAACACTGAAAGACCGACCATGTTGCTGAACCTATAGAAGCTAGCCCCGTCCCCAGCCAAATTCCTGAAACCCTCATGTAAACTTCATAACCCAGCTCCGTCATTGTGGACACACCTAGGTAGAACATCCCTTGTCTTGCTCTGTGCCTTAGGGATTCGTGGCAGCTCACTTTGTATGTACATTCCCCTAATAAATGCTTTGGACAAATCTCCTGATGCTTACTGCTGGTGTCTTTGGAATCCCAACCAGCCCCATTTCAGCACAGTTTGGGGCACTTGCTTGTGAAGTTGCTGCTTTTGGGGTGATTCTAGCCACAGGTTCAGCTAAGAAGAAACAAAGCTAGACAAGGAAGCAATTCATCATAAGGAAGCGTTGGTGGACACAGCAAACAAGAGAGCACTCCAAGAACTACACGTGATAGAACAACATGAAAAACATTATATAATGTAGTAGAAGTATTAAAGGCAAGAAAATAAACCATGGGGGAAAAAAAAACAAATACAACATGAAGAAAGACATAACCATTGAAATTAAAGACTCTTAGCACTGAAAAATTATACTGAATAAAAAAGAAAACATTAAAGACTTGGTGATGCATTGAACAGTAGATTATTAGACTCAGGCAAAGAGAGAATAAGTGATTTGGAAAAGAGAGCTGATGAAATCATTCAAAATATGAAAAAGTAGGAAAGTAGTAAGTTGGAATATATGAAAGAATAGCTAAAAAGCATGAGGGAAAGAATGAGACAGACTAATATACATCTAATAGGAGTTCCTGAACGTGACTCAGAGAATGGGGCAAATATAATTTTCCAATAGATAACGGTTGAGAATTTTAATGGAAGAAAGACACAGTCCTCAGGTTGAAGAGTCCTGAGCTCTTAAACACACTGTGGTGAAACTACAGAATATTGAAGAAAGAGAAGACTCTTTTTTTTTTTTTTTTTTTTTTAGACAGGGTCTTACTCTATTATCCAGGCTGGAGTGCAGTGGTGTGATCACAGCTCACTGCAGCCTCAAACTCCTGGGCCCAAGCAATCCTTCCACCTCAGCCTCCCAAGTAGGTAGAACTACAAGTATGTGCCATCATCCCAACTAACTACTTATTTTGAGATGGGGTCTCCCTCTGTCACCCAGGCTGGAGTTATTTTTTTATTTTTATAGAGGCAGAGTCTTGCCATGTTGCCCAGGCTGATCTCAAACTCCTGGGCTCAAGCTATCTTCCCAAGGCACTAGAATTACAGGCATGAGCCTCCACACCTGAGAAAAATCTTAAAACAACCAGAAAGAAAAAATGCCCGTTTGCCTACAAAGATAACAATTGAATTTGCAGCTCACTTCTAGCAACTGGAGATTGATTATGGCGGGGTGGGGGAGAAAGGATAGAAAACAAAAGATTATAGAAAAGACATTATTTTGGCTAGGTGCCATGGCTCACACCTGTAAACCCGGCACTTTGGGAGGCCGAGGTGAGCGGATCACCTGAGGTCAGAAGTTCGAGACCAGCCTGGCCAACATGGTGAAACCCCATCTCTACTAAAAATGCAAAAATTAGCCAGTTGTAGTGGCACCCAGCTGTAATCTCAGCTACTCGGGAGGCTGAGACTGAAGAATCGCTTGAACCCAGGAGGCAGAGGTTGCAGTGAGCTGAGATCACGCCAGTACACACCAGTTTGGGGCGACAGAGAAAGACTCCTTCACAAAAAAAAAAAAAAAAAAGAGAAGACTTATTTTTTTAAATTACAGAAAAGAACTTTGTCACTTATTAGCAGCAAAAGATTATAGGGGAAAATATCTTCAAAAGGCTAAGAGAAAACAACTGTCACCTGGAATTTGATGCCTACTAAATTTCTATCAAAAGGACATGAAATAAAGACATTTTAAGACAGTAACTGGGAATGCTAATCCCTCAAAGACTTACACTAAAATACCACAAAAGAGTATATTTTATAAGAGGGAAACTAAAATAAGAAGGAATGGTGAACAGAGAAATATATAAATGTGTTAGTAGATCTAAGCAAGCATTGAGACAGATGATGATGATAAAAATGGTGGTGGTGGTGGTGACAATGGTGCTGATGATGCTTACTGGGGTTAGAAAGAAGGGGAAACTAAAATATTAGATAGAAATATGGGAGGTGGCGGGGAAAGAAGAACAGAGTTAACATGTTCTAAGATCTTTCTATTATTCAGAAAAAGTATGGTGATACTGATTCACTTAAGAAAGAATGTTTAGAAATCTATAAAGAGGTAATCACTAGCAGAGTAGAAATAGAATGTATAATTTCCAAATCAGTGGGGGCCAGGGGACAAATAAATAAAGCCACTGTTAGTGGTGTTTAAATTGGTCTAACTACGTTATAGAGCAATTTGGCAATGGCTAGTGAAGTTTAAGATCCACCCACTCTATGACCCAGAAAGTCCACTTGTAGGTATCCATCCTAGGAGAAGGCATGAAATTGTCAAGTGCAACATTGTTTTTAACATGGAAAACTGGGAATAGCTGCATTGCCAATCAGCAGAAGAATGGTTAAATAAATTGCAGTGTATTCAAGCAATGAAACGGTATTCAGTAGTTAAAATTCATAAACTGGAGCTATATGAAACAACATGGATAAATTGGGGGAAAAAGAAAAAAAAGAGTTTGCAGAAGAATGAGTACAATGTACCACTATTTAGATAAATTTCTAAAACACACTAGTTGCAATTATGTATTGTTTGTAGATACATTCATAAAAGGTAAAACATACATACAGGTAAGACTGGAAAACATAAATAGAGGGCTTCCTCAAATCAAATGTGGCAAGAGCTGAATGGTTGTTGGATTTCAGTTCTGTGCGCATGGTTATTTGTTACGTTATTCTCTGCACTATACTTTTCTGCATGTTTCAAATACTTATTTTTTTTTCTTTTTAATGAAAGGATCTAGGCATTTAGAAATAAGGGTAAAGGGGGATAAATGGCTACATCAGTCCTCAAAGAGGATGATCTCCTGGGATGGGATTAGGAGGGAGGTTGAGCCCTGAGTCCAGGGATTACAGGGATTAATTCAGATCATCCCCCTAGGCTGATCACCTGGCCAACATGCCCACCACTCCTGGCCCCTCAGAGATGCATTTCTGGACCACAGCCTACCTCCCTCATATCTCTTAAGCTCTTTTCTCCCGCCATTTAACTGCCCCCCTCCACCCTCAACCCAGTACTGGTCTGGCCAGGGTTTGGCTCCTGAAAATAGACTGGTTCAGGTCCCCCTTGAATGTTCTCCCAAATCAAGGGTGAATGGTGACCTGCATGCCAGAGAGCCAGGGAGAGATTAGTCCTAATACTCAGGATCAGAGCTCCCTGAGGAGAGCTTGAACCCTACATGTCACCATCAACAACTTACCTGCTGTGCCTCCCTCCATTCACCAAGAGGTCAGCAGTCAAGACCAACTGCTAATCTGACCCTGCTGGCCGAGGCAGAACCAGAAGAAGCTGCGCTGTGCAGAAAGAACAGCGAGTGAGCTTCCAGAACTAGTCTCTGCCAGTTCCCAGAGCTCTGCATCCCCCAAGCCCCCAATGCAGCCCCTTGCTCCCATCCCTGAGAAATGCTCTGGTCCCCAAATCTGGACAGTGAACCATCTGCAGAAGGGGTCTGGGTGGGTGTGTTCAACTTTCCCCACAACTGAGTCATCTTGGCCACAGGATCTGGAGTAGAATCCTGTCCTCTGGAAAGCAAAGGAAACATCCATAATCTCTGCTCATCATCTTTCCGTTGGGATAATGAGAGACAGTGGAAGAAAAATGGAGCAAGGAGGGGTGGGGTGGGGAGGGAGAGAGACTTATAGGCAACATGATCATTAATAGGCAACATTAACGCCACAACTATGAAATCATGTTAAATGATAAGACAGGGCATTAACTGGGTAGCTGGGAGATAGACCTTTAACTCATTTATTCTGTGTCAGAAATTCGGTCAGATGCTGGAGATACAAAGATAACTAAGATCCCCCTAACCTTCAAGAAACTGAGCAGAGCCCGGACAACCCCGAGGGCCTGGTGCTGTCACAGAGAGACAGATAGGGGCAAGCACCACAGGGGCACCTAGCAGGGCAGGGATGGGGTGCCAGTCAGGTAAGACCACCTGGAGGTGACCCTCAGCTGAGGGCTGAAGGAAGGGAGGGGAGTTCAGACAAAAAAAGGCTTCCTTCTCTTGGAGCAGGGTTGGCTTGTGGATGTGGGAGCCTGTGGGGAGTCAGAGGTGTTTGAACCACAGCAACTCCACCTTGAATAGGAGCTGGGTAAAATGAGTCTGAGACCTACTGGGCTGCATTCCCAGACGTTTAAGGAGTTCTAAGTCACAGGATGAGACAGGAGGTCAGCACAAGACACAGGTCATAAAGACCTTGCTAATAAAACAGCTTGCAGTAAGGAAGCCGGCCAAAGCCCACTAGAACCAAGATGGCGATGAGAGTGACCTCTGGTCGTCCTCACTGCCATACTCCTACCGCGCCACGACAGTTTACAAACGCCATGGCGACATCAGAAAGTTACCCTACATTGTCTAAAAGGGGGAGTCATGAATAATCCACTCCTTGTTTAGCATATCATCAAGACAGAACCATAAAAATGGGCAACCTGCAGCCCACCATTCTTTATTCCTTTACTTTCCTAATAAACTTGCTTTCACTTTGTTCTATGGACTCGCCCGAATTCTTTTTTGGGTGAGATCCAACAATCCCCTTTCTGGCAGCGAGGGGAACGCAGACAATCCTAGCCCTCGACCTGGGAGTGGATGTGCAAGAGAGGGGATCTGCGTGTGTCCCTGGCTTAGGAATCTCCTAGACGTTTCCTGGATGTTCTGGGGAGCCCCTGTTCCCAGCTGTACCCACTTGGATCCTTGCTGAGACCTGCCGGGATGTGAGAACTGCCTCTTCGCGAGCCGGCACCTACCCAGCAGGCATTCCTTGAATAAACCAACGGTTGAAGACGTGAAATAAGCCCCCTGGGCTTCCAAATCTCCCTTCCAGAGAGTGACCATCAGTCGTGCCCACTCCGAGCGGGCGACAGTGGGGGCGTGGCTCGCCGCCCACCGGGTGTGGGACTGGAAGGGAAGGCGGGGCGGAGGAGAGGGCGTCTTGGGGCCCTGAGGCTTGGTGAGGCCACCGGAGGGCCCCTCCTAAGAGGGTCTCTGGCCCTGGCTGGGGGAAGGAGGGTGCGCGGAAAGCGGAGAGGTCAGGGCCCTGCGTTCGCCCATCCGGGCCTCGACTTCCCTCCCCGGCCCCCAAGCTGCCGAGGGGCCCCCGGGCGGGGCTGGGCGGGACCTGAGGCCGGGGTCTGCGCGGACTGCTAGGTCGGGGCGCCGGCCGGGTGGGGGAGGGAGGGGCGCGCGTGTCCGCGCGTTTGGAGGAAACAGTCCCACCTCGCCCTTTGTCGTCCCCATTGCTGAACATGACCGGGCCCTGACACCTGGTGCGGAAGGTTCCAGCGCACAGCAGACCCCGCGGGACCCGCCGCCAGAACCAGGGGATCTCGCCCCTCCCTCTTGGGACAGCCTGAAGCCTAAGAGCTCCCGACGCTGTCCCGGCCCGGCGGTTCCCCGCGCTCCCTCGGAGAGAGCCTTGGGAGGTATCTGGGGTCGTGCTCACCCTCCCGCGCCGCCCCTGCACCCATTCCGAGCTCCCGGGTGCTGGGAGGGCTTCCGGGCGGCGGCGGGCAGCGGGGGGCGGCGTCAGGAGGCCCGACCAGGCCCCGCCCCCTCGCCCGCCCTCCCTCCTCCCTGCGCACCCGGCTCCGGGTACCCGGGCTCGCGGCTGCGGCTTCTGCTCCGGGAAGCGGCGGCGGCGGCGGCGGGAGCGGTCATGGAGGCGGGCGCCGGAGCCGGCGCGGGAGCCGCCGGCTGGAGCTGCCAGGGCCCAGGTCAGAGCCGCCCCTCCCTCACCTCTCCACCGCCCCTCCTTTCTGTCCTCCATCCCTCCTCCCTCCAGACCCCCAGGTGCTCCCGGACTCCGCTGCTTCCCCTTCTCCGCCCGAAGTCTTCCTCCCTCCATCCTGGCCTCCACCCAGGCCCGGTCTCCATCTTTCCGGCCTGGGGCTGGGGCTTCCGCGCACCGGCCGCATCCTGCCTGGTGGTCCCTCCCCAGCTCATCTCTCCACTCCAGCCCGACAGTGCTTCCAGCACTCGGGGCTCCAGACCCCGCACCCCCTGCAACCCCTGAGGCTTCTGAGCGCAGGGCGAGGGTAGGGTGGGCGAGGTCCAGCGAAAGAATGGGAGGGGAGGGGAGGGGAGGGGAGCGGCCGCAGCCCTACCCCTTCCAGCATGCCCCCCACTCCTCCCTCCTTCCCTCCCTCCCTCCCTCCCTCTCTCCGTAGGCCGCCTCACCCTTTCAGCCTCTTCTTCACTGGCTCCCGCCCTCTTTCAGTCTTTCCTCTCTCCTCCCTGTCCCCCCGGGGCTAAATACACACACCCCCTCTTTCTGTCTGTGCAAGCAAGAGGAGCCTGGAACAGGGGAGTCTGAGGAGGTTGGGCGGCAGGGCTGGGGTCCCCGCAGGCAAAGCGTGAGACGTAGCCGAGAAAGGGCAGTCGTAGAGCCGGCAGAGTCAGGCACCTCCACTGGGATTCCAGATCCCAGGGCCCCGAGGGGCTGGAAGCCATGTCTCCCTCTTTCCTCTGCAACCCAGCCCTCAGCCCCTCCTTTCTCCCTGCTCTCAGGACCCACAGTGACCACTCTAGGCTCCTATGAGGCTTCCGAGGGCTGTGAGAGGAAGAAGGGCCAACGCTGGGGGTCCCTGGAACGACGGGGGATGCAAGCTATGGAGGGTGAGTTTTCCCAAAAGGCTTCTTTCTTCCCCTTCCCCTCCTCCCTTAATTCCCTTCCCTCTTCCCTTTGACCCTCAGGCCTCTGAGCCAGGACACAGCCCAACCTTCAGTTCCTCTTAGCCCCTCCTCCTGCAACTCAGGGCTCCAGCCCTTCCCAGCGCTCAGACTTTGACAGAAGTTCAGGGTGCACCCCTTCGGGACCCCAGTCACCCAGTTAACTAGGTTGTGTGTCCCGAGGGAGCTGCCAGAGAAAGAGGCCTTGTTGGACAGAGCTTTGAAGCAGCCTTTCAGCGGGGGGTTTGTTCTCACTGCCTGCCGACCCAGATCCCAAGCTGCCTCTTCTTTCAAAATGCAAGGAAGTGTGCATGTGAATTGTCTTTCTGGGGCCACCACCATTAACTTCGAATGGAAGCCTGTGGCTTTGGTTCTCTAGGATACCTTACTCCCCGTAAGAGAGAGCCTAGGAGGGGGCACGTGAGGCCATCCTCCCAACACACGTGTGTCCCCACCGCACCCATGTGACTTGGCAGTTGCTGCCAACACGAGGCCCCTGGAAGGACACTGGTCCATTTTCCAGGACTTCCTGTGAAGTGTGGCACATTGCACATTCAGTATAGGCAAACCTGCTCCCCCTAAGGGGAACGGATGGCACGAGGGGTCCCAGATGAACCTAAGGCTGCTTATATTAGAGAAAGTAAGACCAGAGATTCAGAATTTTAAAACAAAGCAAACAATCACCATTCAGACAACATTTTGCTATTTATAGGAACTGCATTGCAGTATAGGAGCGGGTACTCGAAACCAGAGGCTGGGGGCCAGCACCAAACCCCAGTTTTTTAATGCATTAAAATGGCAGAGTTTCTTTTACACACAAATACAATCTAAGACTTCCCCTGAAAACTGCTTTGTGGTTAGCAGAGCAGGAGGGGCCTCCTGTGGCTCAGCTAGGGGAGAGGAGACCTGGGACAACCAACAGGGAAAAACAAGGTGGACCTTGTAGAAAATTTCAAACAGGTATTTGATGATTTGAAAGGGCTCCAGAGTTTGTCTAACGAAACCTCTACAATCAGATATTTTCTTTCTCTACCTGCCTACTGACAATGCTTTCTAATTATGGAAAGGCTGATTTTTCACAAGCCACCTGAATAGTTTTTTATTTTTTGGTTTGGTTGAGTTTTGTTTTAGTTTTTGTTTTTGGGTTTTTTTTTTTTGAGACAGAGTCTCACTCTGTTGCCCAGGCTGGAGTGCAGTGGCTCGATCTTGCCTCACTGCAACCTCCACCTCCACTTTCCAGGTTCAAGCAATTCTCCTGCCTCAGCCACCCAAGTAACTGGGATTACAGGCACCCACCACCACACCCAGCTAATTTTTTGTATTTTTAGTAGAGGCAAGGTTTCACCACGTTGGCTAGGCTGGTTTGGAACTTCTGACCTCAAGTGATCCACCTGCCTCAGCCTGCCAAAGTACTAGGATTACAGGCATGAGCCACAGTGCCCGGCCAGTTTTGTTTTGTTTTTTTTTCCTAGAAATCTCCAAACTGCAACTGTTACCCCGTTTGACCTAAAGATCCGCTCACTGTCTCCTTTCTTGACTACTTGTTCCACTACTCAGAGGGTAGCCTAGAAGCAGATAATCCTGTGCAAGTGTCTCATGGCTGAGCAGGCACCAGCCTGCCCACAGGCAGTGGTAGGAGGCTGTCAAGTGAACATTGGTCCAGGAAAGGCGTGGGAGGTGGAGGGGCTGCCTCTCAACTTGACCCTCACACCCGACGATTCATCTTGAGTACAGGTCTTGACCAGGGGCTCCTTGGGGAACACAAGGTGGCACTATATACCATCTCTGCCCTGGGATAGTGAGTTGGAGGGCTCTGGAAGGACTGTGGAAAGGAAGTTGGTGCTGACTCCTGCTGGGATGGTTGTCTCTCCTAGGGGAGGTGTTACTCCCAGCTCTCTACGAGGAAGAAGAGGAAGAGGAGGAAGAAGAGGTGGAAGAAGAAGAAGAACAAGTGCAGAAAGGTGGCAGTGTTGGCTCCCTGTCAGTCAACAAGCACCGGGGCCTGAGCCTCACGGAGACAGAGCTGGAGGAGCTGCGGGCTCAGGTGCTGCAGCTGGTGGCAGAACTGGAGGAGACCCGGGAACTGGCAGGGCAGCATGAGGACGACTCCCTGGAGCTACAGGGTGAGTGCCTGGGCCCAGAGGCTCTATGCTCCCCTGGATCTGAGGCTGACACTGGTGCCCCTCTCCCTACAGGGCTCCTGGAGGATGAACGGCTGGCCAGCGCCCAGCAGGCAGAGGTGTTCACCAAGCAGATCCAGCAGCTCCAAGGTAATTCCCAGGATTTGGACCAGAGGGAGATGGCCATGCAAGTGGTCACTCAAGTACTTTTTTCCTGAGGGTTTGACTGAAGCAGAGCAGATAAAAATAACCAGATTCAGTAATTTACCTCGTTTTCCTCTGCTAGGCTCATCCTTTTCCTCTCCTTGTCTCTCCATCCTCCTCTGTCCCCAGTTTTCTTTCTTTGTACCTCCACCTGGCTCCTCTGTCCTCGCCTTCCCTTTCTTGGCCTCTACGTCACCTTCTGTCTCTGGTGGGCTTTTTCCTCTTGTTCCTTCAGCCTCCTCCTTCATACTGTATCCTTGTCCCTTTGTTCTCCTCGTCAGTGCCAGGGGTGGGTGATCCAAGTTGAGTTCCAAGGCAGATTCCTTTTTCCGGTTCCTCCAAGGACAGTATGGGAAAGAGCATGAAGCCAATGAGAAGTGGCTGGCGGGGTCTCTCTGAACCTGTTAAGGGAGGCAGATGAGAGCACTTCTCTTGCTCTCTGGGCCCTGAGCTTGTGGCCCTCAGGTCCCTTTTTTCTAACACCCACATCCTTTGTCTCTGGGAAGCAGCAAGGCAGGTGTCCCACATTCCACCGCACCACCAAATAAAGAGGCAGCTTTTGTTACTTCTGTGGGCTTCCGGAAGGTTTAGGGGAGCTGGCCTAGAAAACGGCAGGGACTCTGGGGAGAGCTGAGATCAAGCCAAAAGAAAAGTATAAATGGAGAAAAAAGGAAAGCCGGGAAATGGCCTGGGCAGGAGCAAGCAGAGGTGGAAGAGCGGGAGGAGATGAGAAGGGAACAGAAAATGTGAGCAAAGGTAGATACAAGAAGGGCGGACAGTGAAGGGGTGTGTAGAGGAGGAAAGTGCCATACAGGGAAGACCGTGGGCATTGGTCTGGGATCACCTAGCTTCCTGGACCCGGCTCTACCACTCACAAATTGTGCGATCTTGGGCAAGTCACTTATCTTTCTGAGATGTCATTTCTTATCTGTAAAATGGGACTAATTTATTTATCACCTATTTAAGGGGTGCCTTTATACTTGGAGGACCAGCTATGAATGAGACAGACCACATCCCTGCCCTACTGAAGAGTACATTCTAATGGAGAGAGGCAGAAAATAAACACCACAAGTTCAGGTGGCAATAAATGCTATGAACATGATATAATAATATGATATAGAGAGGAGATGGGGTGGGAGTTAATCTTATTTTATTTTGAGACAGACTCTCACTCTGTTGCCCAGGCTGGAGTGCAATGGCACAATCTTGGTTCACTGCAACCTCCGCCTCCCTGGTTCAAGCGATTCTCGTGCCTCTGCCTCCCAAGTAGCTGAGATTACAGGCATGTGCTACCACACTCGGCTAATTATTGTATTTTTAGTAGAGATGGGGTTGCACTATGTTGGCCAGGCTGGTCTTGAAGGGAGTTTATTTTAGATATGGCAGCTAGGAAAGTCGTCTTTGAGAAGATGACATTTGAGCTAAGACCTGAATAATGAAAAGGATCCAGCCATCCAAGATCTGAGGGAGAAGCACACCAGGCAGAAACGACAGCAACTGCAAAGGCCCAGAGATGAGAATGAGCTTCATTTCGTTTGAGGGGCAAAACAGAGGCCACTGTGGTTGCAGCAAAGTACATGTGGAGGACCCTGGCGAGAGAATGTTCTAAGGCAGGCAGAGGCCAGCCAAGAGGTTTGGCTTTCATCTTAAGTGTGGTGGAAAGCCAGGAGAGGGTCTTAGCCAGGACTGGGATAATATGATCTGCTTTACATTTTTAAGAGAACTTGGCCACTAAGTGGAAACACTTAGGATGGAGGGAAGGGACTCATAACAGTGAGTCTTGTTAGCAAGTTGCTGTAATAATCCAGTCAAGAGATGATAGTCGCTTGAGTTAGGGATGTAGAAATGGAGATGATTCAGAATATATTTGGAAAGTGAAACCCTCAGGATTTGCTAATGAATTGGATCAGGGGATGACAGAGACATGAAAGATGACTTTGCCTTGAGAAAACTGATGGAAGGTGGTGATGTTTATTGAATTGGGAAAGACTTGGTAAGGGGTAAGTTTGGGGACTAGGGGAGCCATTTAAGACATGTTTTCTCCCTGGTAAGTTTGAAGTGACTATGGACATCTAAGTGAATATATTGGGGCAGTTAGATATATTAAGCCAGAACCAGGGAGAAAACAGGGCTGGAGATTTAAATTTGGACTCATTAGCATATAATTGGCGTTAGAATCCATGGGAAGCATGGTGCAGTCACATGGACAGACACCAGAGGAGTTGAAAGACTCCAGTCCCAGAGACACTCCAGTATTTAGAGGTCCAGTATGGAAGGAGAAATGAACAAAGGAGTAAAGTAGGAGGAACTCCTGGAGCATGTCATGCCCTGGAAGCCAGGGCAGAAAGTGCTTCAAGGAGGCAATGTTCCACAGTGTCAGGTTGCTAAGTCAAGCGAGATGCTCTTGGATTTGGCAAGATGGATGACCCTGAGACATTTCAGTGCATGGGTTTGGAGAGGACATGGGAGGTGAAATGGAAAAGGTGAGTACCGATAACTCCGGTAGTCATTTTGAAGAGAAGCAGAGGAGTAAGGGATATAGGGTCAAAAGACTTTCTTTTCTTTCTTTTTTTTCAAAGATAGGAAATGCTAGATCATGTATAATGAAAGAAAAGATCCAGTACAAAAAAAAAAAAAAAAGACCTTTGCCTGGAGAAGGGACATTCCTCCATTCAAAGCGGGGAAAGTCAGAATTGAAGCAGAGATGCAGGCAGAAACTAACCGGGAAAATGGGGTTCTCGAGCGCCTCCTTTCTCAGTAGGGTACTTTTCTAGGGTGAGCTGCCCCACGGTCCCTGCGGGAGAGACCGAGGCTGCCCTCGCGCACGCGCGTCGCCCGTTTCCGCCTGGAGGGGGCGCGCGCGGCCTCAGAGGCACCCGCGGTTCGGAGGCGGTTCCGGCCGCCACAGCCCCTCTGGGGCCGGGACCGGCCGGCGGCGGCGGGGTGGCCCCCCAGGGACACCGCTCGAGTGGGGCTGGCAAGATGGAAGCCATAACCAGTGAGTGAGAATCCATTTCTCGGCCCGCAGCCCCGACTCCCGGGCCCTCGACCTCGCACCGACGGTCCCAGCCCCACACTCAACGGGCGCCACTGCCTCAGAATCCGGGGAACCCCGACCGGCCTCTTCAACTCCCGGGCGCTCCCGGATAAGCCCTGCCCCCAGGCCTCGGGTCCTGCCCTGGGCGACCCTGCACCTTCTTCGGTTTCCCCTGAGGATGCCTTTTTTTTCTGATAAGGAGTTTCGCTCTGTCGCCAGGCTGGAGTGCAATGGCGCGATCTTGGCTGTCTGGAACCTCCACGTCCCCGGGGGGTTCAAGCAATTCTCCTGCCTCAGCCTCCCGAGTAGCTGGGATTACAGGCGCGGGCCACCACGCCCGGCTGATTTTTGTATATTTAGTAGAGATGGGGTTTCCCCATGTTGGCCAAGCTGATCTGGAACTCTGGACCTCAAGTGATCCACCCGCCTCAGCCTCCCAAAGTGCTGGGATTAAAGGCGTGAGCTACTGTGCTAGGCCGACAATGCCATTTTTTAGGGCCAGAAGCAGCTAAGAGAGAGCTGAACCCTAACATAAAAAGCATATTAGGGAAGTGGAGGTTGGTCTGTTTCTCCAGAACTCCCACCCCGGACTCTAGGGCCTTTATGCTATTGGCTACTTTCTTCGTGGGTCTCCTTAACTAGACAGATCTCACTGTGCTGTTCAGTAGCGGGGTTAGAGCGGACTCTTCTTTCAAATAGGAAGTCAGAGAATCTAACTGGAGATGCTTGGGCTTGGCATACAGTTAAGGATCAGTTAATAGTTGCTGAATAGATCAAGGAGACATAACAGCTAGGATCATTCAAGAACAGAAAAGACTGGCAAACGACATGCCCATAGCTGCACATGAGAGCTCAGGGGAGCAGGGTAGATCTTCCCCTGAGATGCCCTCACCACTCAGCATCTATCTATGAAGTGTGTCCAAATTTGTCTTCTTTGAAATTCTAGATTCTCTTCTAATTAAAAAAAAACAAAACAAAAACCAAACAGGGCCAGGTGTGGTGGCCCATGCCTATAATCCCAGCACTTTGGGAAGCCAAGATGGGAAAATTGCCTGAGCCCAGGAGTTTGAGACCAGCCTGGGCAACAGGAAGAGACTCCTGTCTACATTTAAAAAAAAGAAAGAAAGAAAGAAAGAAAGAAAGAAAGAAAGAAAGAAAGAAAGAAAGAAAGATAGAAAATAGCAGGGCATAGTGGCCCATGCCTATAGTCACAGATATGAGGGATGCTGAGGTGGGAGGATTGCTTGAGCCCGCGAGGTCAAGGCTGCAGTGAGCCACGATCATGCCACTCCACTTGAGCCTGGGCCATAGAACAAGGCTGTATCTCAAAAACAAAAACCCCCAAACCCCAAATGTTTAGTTCTGTACACATAGGAGAGACTTAGTAAAAGTTTGTTGAATGGGTGGACCACCTGCCTTACTTATGCATGAATACATCAAATATCTATTGAGCTTCATTTTCAGGCACAATACTTGATCCTAGAGCTGTAATGGTAAGCACACCAGATATGCTGTCTGCCTTCATAAAGCTCATAACCAAGTGAAGGGGAGACCAAGTATGCACACACACATAGCAAAGTACAAGGTTCTATGAAACCATTTAATAGAGGACTTCTCTTAATTTTTTTGATGAAATGGAGGTACAGGCTAGAAAAATTGACATCTGCGTGGTGAGTAGAGTGAGTGGGAGTTGGGGGAAGGGCATGGGAGAATGTGCCTTGCAAAGGATTTGTGGGAAGGTCCTGACCTTCCCAACCCAATCCTCATTAATTCTCTAATTCTGGCCCTCAAATCCTAAATTCACTGTTGGTATCAGTGCCTTTTACTTTTCACTTTTTGGTTCTGATCCCAGATGGGAACATGTGTCTAGAAACTCTGAGATGCTCCATAGATACAGGGAACTCTTGACCTATTATTTTGTAAATGAAAAATTAGAAAATATAGGCTTGTTCTGAAAATCCAAACAGCACAGATAGATATGATATGTAAAGTAAAAACCTCATCACATATTATCCCATACCTCAGAAACAGCTACTCATTATGGTTTGGGAATAGATCTTTCCAGGCCTTTTTCTATGTCCATTTGTGTGTTATATACTATACATAAAATATTTTTTGCAAGAATTAGATCATATATTTTACAGCTCTTTTTCTTTAGTTAATATGAAAACGTCTTTGTTTTCACCATAGATCTAATACTTTCTTTTAAATGGCTGTACTGTATTCTATTTAACTATCATCAGTTTGTTCATGTCTTTATTTATTTATTTATTTGAGACTGAGTTGCCCAGGCTGGAGTACAGTGGCATGATCTCGTCTCACAGCAACCTTTGCCTCCTGGGTTCAAACAATTCTCCTATCTCAGCCTCCCAAGTAGCTGGGGTTACAGGAGCACAACACCATGCCTGGCTAATTTTTTTTTCTTTTTTTATTTTTTTTTTTGTATCTTTAATAGAGGCTGGGTTTCACCATGTTGGCCAGGCTGGTCTTGAACTCCTGACCTCAAGTGATCCACCCACCTTGGCCTCCCAGAATGCTGGGATTATAGGCATGAGCCACCACACCTAGCCTAACTATCATCAATTTAAACAGCCCCTTGTCGACTGACACTTAGATTATCATTTTGTGTTTGGTTATTATGCAGTGAATTTATATATGAATTTCAGTTGTGAACTCTTAAGTGCACATTGTTTTGGGTCCAGTACTTACCACAGGTAGGTCATGGGAACTCTGAGGCTCTGTAGTTTCTGAGCCCTCAGGCTGAATAGGTGAAAACAGTCTGTAGACATTTTTTTTTTTTTTTTTTTTTGAGACTGTCTCTTGCTGTGTCGCCCAGGCTGGAGTGCAATGACATGATCTCGGCTCACTGCAACCTCCACCTCCCAGGTTTAAGCAATTCTCCCTGCCTCAGCCTCCTGAGTAGCTGGGATTATAGGTGTCTACCACCACGCCTGGCTAATTTTTGTATTTTTAGGTTTTGCCATGTTGGCCAGGCTGGTGACGAACTCCTGACTTAAGGTGATCCGCCTGCCTCGGCCTCCCAAAGTTCTGGGATTACAGGTGTGAGTCACTGCGCCTGGCTTGTATACATTTTTTGAGTCGGGGAAGTTTTAGAAAGATTTGGGGCATCAAGAAAACACTATAAATAAAGTTAGGTCTTTAACTGTCAGGTGATTCCTTAGAAGCACGTAACACTTTTTGTTTACAGTAGACTAAGTGATTGCTTTTGGTGCCAGGCCTCAAAATCTACTTTTCTATTGGACCTTAATTACTACATAGAATCACTCTCTTTTCCTTTCTTAGATACTCCTTTTATTCCATCCAGTATGATGCTATACTTCTCTGATGGGGTAGAGACAAGGTTTTCAGGACTTTGCAGACAAGAAATAAGTCTCCCTTTAATTTCATACCTCTAGAATATGGTATATTAGTTCACCTGCTCTCTTGACCATCTCAGCCTTTGGGCTTTCCAGGTGAGCTGCGTTCTCTGCGGGAGGAGATTTCCCTGTTAGAGCATGAGAAAGAAAGTGAACTTAAGGAAATAGAACAGGAACTGCATTTGGCCCAGGCTGAGATCCAGAATCTGCGGCAAGCAGCGGAGGATTCTGCAACTGAACACGAGAGTGACATAGCGTCCCTGCAGGAGGATCTCTGCCGGCTGCAGAATGAACTTGAAGACATGGACCGCATTCGGGGAGATTACGAGATGGAGATTGCCTCCCTCCGTGCAGAGATGGAAATGAAGAGCTCTGAAACATCCAATAGTTTAAGTCTCTCAGATTTCTCTGGGTTGCAAGGTATGAAGCAGTCAAGTCTTTCAGTAAAGTCAAGCAGAGGAAAGGAGAAAATATGTAGGAAAATGGTAGAAGGTGGTGTTAGATCATAAATTGGGAACCTCTAGAAAAAGCCTCCAGGTTCGGCCGGGGGTGGTGGCTCATGCCTGTAATCCCAGCACTTTGAGAGGCTGAGGCGGGTGGATCACAAGGTCAGGAGATTGAGACCATCCTGGCTAACACGGTGAAACCCCATCTCTACTAAAAATACAAAAAATTAGCTGGGCATAGTGGCATGCATCTGTAGTCCCAGCTACTCCGGAGGCTGACGCAGGAGAATCGTTTGAACCTGGGAGGTGGAGGTTGCAGTGAGCCAAGATCATGCCACTGAACTCCAGCCTGGGCAACAGAGCGAGACTCTGTCTCACAAACAAACAAACAAAACAATAAAAACCTCCAGGTTGAATTCAAGACTATAAGGGGGCCAGACATGGTGGCTCATTCCTGTAATCCTAGAACTTTAGGAGGCCAAGATGGGAGGATCACTGGAGCCCAGGCATTCATAACCAGCGTGGGCAACCAAGTGAGACCCTATCTCTTTCTAAAAGAAAATTTTAAATAAAGGAGGGAAAACCTACCCAGATATTACATAACTGATCTGTGATGGTGTAAGAAATAGCACCGTGGAGAAGTACCCTGGGAATTCTTCAGAGAGTCATTGGGTCTTTGTTGATTTGACTATGGGAAACCCCTTCCTGGGAAAATTTCCAGGTCTAGGATGGCAAAGAGGGACCTGTCACCTGGGGAAACTCTTCCTGCTGCCCTGGCATCATGGTGCTTTGCCTAGACTGCTTTGTGGGGGGCTCTGACCCTGCTTCCAGGTGCAGGGATGCTAATTCTTAGGCTCCTTTAGCTCTCCCCAAAATAGAAGCTTTAGGGGGGCAACAAATCAGAGCACAAGACGGCTAGAGAAGAAAAGTTATTGCTAGTGTTACATGAGGTACCTAAAAGCCTAGAGCCCTGCTTTCAGACAGTGAGTCTCCCAGCTAGTTGCTAGGATTCATGACATCAGAGAGTTTGCCTTTATTCTGAGGCTAGATTTATGATCTGAGTATAATGGAGGTCCTATATTTGGCCAGGTCAAGCAGAGGCAATCAACAAGGAGTCAAAGAACTGCAAGTTTTTCCAGCTGTACCAAACCTCTCAGAAGAGCCTTTAGATTAAACGGTGCTGGGAGAGGAAGGCTGGCACAGTGGGAAGGCTCAGGCTGGAGTCAAACAGACCCGAGTTCAGAATCTCAGTTCCACTAATTGATGGATGAACGTAGGTAGTCTGGTTATGGTCTTTCTCTGAGCCTGTTTCTATATCTGGGATATGAAATCAAAATTGGTTAATAAAACCTTTTTTTCTTTTTCCTTTTTCTTTTCTTTTTCCTTTTTGTGGAGAATGGGGTCTCGCTATATTGCCCAGGCAGGTCTCAAACTCCTGGGCTCAAGCTATCCTCCTGCCTCTGCCTCCCTAAGAGCTGGGATTACAGGCGTGAGCCACTGCCCCTGACCAATAAAACCTTATAGCTAGAGGGGATCCTGAAACAGGAAAAGGACCTTAGGGAAAATGTAAAGAAATCTAAGTCAAATGAGGAGTTTAGTTAATAGGAATGTATCAGTATTTGATTCCTTAGACATGACAGGTATACCATGGTAATGTAAGATGTTAACAATTAGGGAAACTGGGTGAGAACTCTCCCAGGAAACTCTGTACTATCTTTGCAACATTTTTGTAAATCTAAAACTATTCTAAAATTTAAAGTTTATTTAAAGAAAAAAAAAACTTACAGAGCTATTGTGGGAATTAAATTAAATGTGAAGCATGTTGAAATCACTTGCACACTTACTGAATCCGAGGCTAAAACTATCAAGTCTAATGCTTAGTGTATGGTTAGTTTTCATTAAAGATTAGTGTCCTTCCTTCCCTCTATGGTAATCTGTAGTATTCTAAGGAATTCTGATTAGAATTGAGGAAACGTTAGAAGTCACTTTTAGGGTGTTGAATCTTCCAGCAGGTAAGATAGGTCATGTGTTCTACTTAGAGCAAGTTAGTGCTCTTTAAATATCAGTAGAGTTAGTGTTCTAAGAGACATAATTCTTTTTTAATTTTTTGCAAATGGACACAGAGTCTCTCTCTGTTTCCCAGGCTGGTCTCGAACTCCTGGGCTTTAATGATCCTCCTACCTTGGCCTTCCAAAATGTTGAGATCACAGGTGTAAGCCACTGCACCCGGCCAACATAATTCTTAATCATGAAGAAACAAAACAGATACAGGTGTTTGTATCATCACAGCCTTAAAAAGTATTGGTGGGTGGGCATAGTGGCTCCTGCCTGTACTCCCGGCACTTTGGGAGGCCAAGGCAGGCGGATCACTTGAGCCCAGGAATTTGAGACCAGTCTGGGCAATATAGCAAAACCCCATCTCTTCAGAAAAATTCAAAAATTAGCCAGGCTTGGCGGTGTGCACTATAGTCATAGGTACTCAGGAGGCTGAGGTAGGAGGATCCCCTGAGGCCAGGCAAGTCAAGGCTGCAGTGAGCCATGACTGTGCCACTGCGCTCCAGCCTGGATGACAGAGTGAGACTATCTCAAAACAAAACCAAAAAACAAAAAGTATAGGTATAGGTGACTGGTGCTTAGAGACAGGTGCTGGGATATGTCAACTGGATCTCTTCTAATGCTTGAGGATGAGGATGGGCTTTTCTGTCAGCAGATAAAATGCCATTTAGAAAGAATTCTTTTTTTTTTTTTATTTTTAATTTTTTTGAGACAGAGTCTCACTCTGTCGCCCAGGCTAGAGTGCAGTGGCGCAATCTTAGCTTGCTGTAACCTCCGCCTCCCAGGTTCAAGTGATTCTTCTATCTCAGCCTCCCGAGTAGCTGGGACTACAGGCGCCCACCACCATGCCTGGCTAATTTTTGTAGTTAGTAGAGATGGGGTTTTGCCACGTTGGCTAGGCTGGTCTCGAACTCCTGACTTCAAGTGATCTGCCCACTTCAGCCTCCCAAAGTGCTGGGATTACAGGTGTGAGCCACTGCGGCTGGCAAGAATTCTTTACCACATCCAGACCAGTGTATTTGGTATGGGAATAAAGGATGTAAAAGTTAACTCAGAATGCCTGAAAGGTAGGTACTGGCAGTCACATGTGACAGTTCACATCTCTCAGCTTTTTGTACGGAAAGCATAATTGGAAGATAACCATAAACAGTTGAATGGAAACTTTACATACGGTAAACCCAAAACTTAATTAAACCTTCAAAAATTCCTAAAAGCTCAAGAGTCTGCTTTGATTGAGGCTTTGAAGATGAGCACACAGGGCAAATCTTAGGGCAGATGAAAAGAAGGACAGCTATCGGGAAGAGGAGAAAGACCCATTGCACTGTGGAATTTCCTGGGCCCTGTCTTCTAAGCCTCTGTATCTCTTTTCTGTCTTCAGAAAAAGAGAAGCTCTTTAGCCTTCTGCTCTCAGGTTTCAAGACAGAAAAACTGGGGGCTGGTCATCAGTACTTTCCTCCTGAGGGTCTCATCTTTCTCTACTTGTCCTCTGCAGAAGAACTTCAGCAGCTGAGGGAACGCTACCATTTCCTGAATGAGGAGTACCGGGCCCTGCAGGAGAGCAACAGCAGCCTCACGGGGCAGCTTGCAGATCTGGAGAGTGAGAGGTACAGCTGTCTCTGGAGAGTGAGAGGTTATGGGGTTCTGCAGGACTCTGCCTTGCCTTAGGCTTTCCCCTGAAGGCAGATGCCAGAGCAATGAGCATTCCTCTGCTCCTGGAGAGCCAGTGCTTTCCATGGTTTCCAAAGGATACAGATACCATGTACAAGCAGACATGGGGATCCAACCCAGTTGTCTCAAGACTAGAGGGAGTGAGTTCTGAAGTTCACTTCTGTTTTAGGCTTTAGGATCTGGTTTGCTCTGCCCTAAAGTAGATCAGAAGAGATTCTTTTGTTGTCTGCGTAGAGTTGCTTCAGTCTAATGGCAGGCACAATGCTTCCAGATTGGAGTGGGCTTGACGAGGCCCAGCCTCAAAACTAAATGGACTGGCACTCTTAGGGTCTCCCAGAGCCAAACACACCTTTGCAGATTGAGGTGCTGGAGACTTTTTCTGTTCAGGTAAGCAGTGAATCACAATAGAAGGCCCCTTACTATCTTTGGCCTAAAATGAAGGCATCAGGACCAGGTATGCGTGGCTGGTGATGCCAGGCAAAACTCCCTCCCAGCATCGCTCTGGGGTTCTGGATTGCAGGACACAAAGAGCAACAGAGAGATGGCTGGAGTCCCAAACACTAAGGAGTATGACGTCAGTAGAGTCTCAGACTTCAGAAATGGATTTCCTAGAGCCTGATCCTGAAATGCAGTTGTTACGGCAGCAGCTATGGGATGCTGAAGAGCAGATGCATGACATGAAGAAGAAGGTAGGGTACAGAGGGTGGGAAAGGCCAGCCTTTCGTTGTCTTTCTTTCACCTTCTCCCAGCCTGTGGTAGAAACATCTCCATAGGCATGCACTGTGGCGGGAGATAGTACTCTGGGGTCTTGCTTGCCTAATGTAAATCTTCCAGGCAAAGAATGCCATGCTTTCCACAATGAACATGTGCTCTTCTTGGAGCACATGTGGTACCTGTAGTAAACAAGCCTCCCTGTTCCATTTCCTGCATAGTGTCAGGAGTTGTGTTGTGAGATGCAAGAGCTACAGCATCATCGCCAGGTCAGTGAGGAGGAGCAGAGGCGGCTGCAGAGGGAGCTCAAGTGTGCTCAGAATGAGGTGCTTCGGTTCCAGACCTCCCACAGTGTCACCCAGGTAAACATTGCCCAGGGAGGCATCTGGGATGGGGGCAGAAGGGCCTCATGGAGGGGCTGCTTCAGTGGGGGTGGCACAGTGAGTATGGCTGTGCTTTGCTGACTCTTGCCCTGCAACTGGGCACAGTCTGCGGGAAACCGATTGTAGCAGTCATATAGCACTGCATTCTAGAAATGGTGGTCATTACTGAGTGTCCGTCTCACAGAAGAAACCAAACCTTAGACCTGTGGGAACTCCTCACGATGTCTGCATCTGAAAAGGAACCCAACTGACCTGTAGAAAGATCTGCTGTTTCTTGAGAGTAACTGTTCTACTCACATCCTCCCTACCACAGAACGAGGAGCTGAAGTCCAGACTCTGTACCCTGCAGAAAAAATATGATACTAGCCAGGATGAGCAGAATGAGCTCTTGAAGGCACAGCTACAACTTCAGTCTGAGCTCCGGCAGCTCAAAGTCATGAAATCCACACTTGTAGAAAACCAGAGTGAGAAGGTAACAGCAACCAGAGGTGAGGGGACAACTTAGGTGCTAAGAGCATCCTTCTGAGGTTTTGGGAAAGGTGGATAAGAGTAGTGAGTTAAAAATAATTCCAGCAACCACATAGGCAGCACCACAGGTAAAGAACTCCAGCCCCGCTCGAGTACTACATTAGAGGTGAGAACATTAGGAAGTGAAGGGCAGGGCAGGGAGAAGCAAATCTTAGACTGTTGGTGTCTTCAAATAATTTAGACAGAAAGTCCAGTGGGTTAAGGAGCCCAGAGGCACTGTCCAAAGCCCCTTCTACCATAGGAGTTACTGTGCCGGCTGCAGAAGCTGCAGCTCCAGCACCAGAATGTCACATGTGAGAAGGAAAAGCTGCTGGAACGGCAGCAGGAGCTACAGGAGGAGCTGCAGTGCCATGAGGCAGAGCTGCAGCACCTCAGGGATATGGCGGCCTCCTTCAAAGAGAGCAATGAGAAGGTAAAAGAAGCTCCAGGTGAGGGAGGATGTAGCCAGGCGTCATCTTGTGTGAGAGTGAGAGCGCAGAGGAGGAGAGGGAATGGTAGAAGTGTGGAGGAGTTGGCGGTGAGGGGGCCAAAGAAGTACTTGGGAGAAAGGTGGCCTCAGGGAGTCACAAGGCTCTCAGCTTCCTTTGATTTTAAATCAGAAAATCAGCATACGAAAAGGAAGTCCCTTTCCCTCTCCACCTCCTAAAAAAGGAAGCCCCAGAAGGCCTGTGTTTCTTTTTAAATTATTTTTATATGTATTTATTTAATTTGAGAGGCTACACTGGGAAGGTCTGTGTTTCAAGCCTGTTAGGGATGGGTCCATCTTGGGTAGCTATCCTTGGCTGGGATGAAATTGGGGATGAGTAGGATAAGGCAAGATGGGTCCCCGTAGTCCCTGCCTGGGAGGAGAAAGCCCAGCAGCAAGAGTGCCTGGGGTGATGGCCAGGCCTGCCTCCCCTGCCCAGAACACAGAGACCCACGCCCAGCTTCAGGAGATGAAGCAGCTGTACCAGGACAGCAAGGACGAGCTGGAGCGGCAGAAGCACATGTATGACCAGCTGGAGCAGGACCTCCTGCTCTGCCGGCTGGAGCTGAAAGAGCTCAAGGCCTCCCAGCCCATTCCGGCGGACAAAGAAAAGTGTGCTAATAAGGTAATTGTCATTCAGAGAGGTGACAGCCCCTGGGCACTTGCTCCAGACAGAGGAGGTACAGAGGCAAAAGGTGAGGGCACCCAACCGAAGGGCTTGATGGGCTTGATGGGCTTCCTAGGCAGGAAGCAGAGGCAGGTCCACATGCTGCTGACTTCAAAACAGTTTGCCCTGACCTTGACTTTGAGCCAGAGCCACAGCTTAGTAGGATCAGTATATTTGGATCCCAGTCTGAACACTTGAGGGTTTTACACAGACGTAGATATATATACAGTGGTATTAGAACTGTAATGATATCTAGTCATTCCTGGAGAAGAACATATACATGGGCCCATGTACACAACTAGAGAGAGGGGCCAGTTTTCTGTGGCAGATTGCAAATGCTTTTAAAATGGGGTATGGTCTTGTGCCCAGAGTGCTGGTTGGGCAAAAGAAGGACATAGGCTCTTCCAGGATTTATTCTGTGACTTCAAAGTAGTTAAATTCTTTTTTCTTTTTCTTTTTCTTTCTTTTTTTTTTTTTTTTTTTGAGATGGAGTCTCACCCTGTCACCCAGGCTGCAGTGCAGTGGCATGAATTCACCTCACTGCAACCTCTGCCTCCTGGGTTCAAGTGATTCTCCTATCTCAGCTTCCCGAGTAGGTGAGACTACAGGCACACGCCACCACGCCTGGCTAATTTTTGTATTTTTAGTTGAGACAGGGTTTTGCCATATTGGTCAGGCTGGTCTCGAACTCCTGACCTCAGGTGATCCACCTGCCTGGGCCTCCCAAGGTGCTGGGATTACAGGCATGAGCCATGGAGCCCTGCCAGTAATTAAATTCCTGAAGTTTGAATTGTGCCCTCTTTAAATGGAAGAGAATACTACTCTCATCTCACTTCCTTTTAGTAATAAATTCTGGTAGTGATAAAAAAGGCCTTATTCATTTTTTTCTTTTTCATAGTGTATAAAATGCAAGCCATTATCATTTATCTTGTTGAGCACTTTCAGCTCCTAATTACTGATGGGAAACAGAAAGGTGTTGAAGCCTGTTGGAGAAGAGACCCAAAAGTCTCTAAAGATGGTGGCGCTGGTCACATTCTGCCAGAAAACTCAGTAGTTCCTGTCCCTGGGGAAAGGCCTTCAGGAGACAGAGGATTGGGAAGGTTATTTGGGCCACCTCAACAGTCTGTTTGCCTTTTTATATCCAGGCTCATGTTTCCTCCTTTCTTCACTTCTACTCAATTTAGGAGCCCAGGGGATCTGTGACTTGCTCATCACCTCTTCCCCTAATGGGAGAAACGATGGGAAAGGAGAAACATGCTGGCAGACAGCACCTGCTTTATCTCTAGCCATAAAACAGCATTGAGACCTGTCTGATATTGGAAGATTTGGGATTTTGGAAATGGGATGATTTGGGATGATTTAGTCTTCTCAACCCAAACTGAGCAATAGCTCATACTTTTCTAAAGATTTAAGGAGAGAATTAGGAAAGCAAAAATCAGAAAAATTAGGGTAAAATTAAGTCCTTATTAGTAAGGATTGTAATTACATTAAAAAACAATTAGGGTTAATGGGAATAACAGGAGCTAGAGTTCCCAGTAGGAGGGGAATATGATATACACACCACAGGAAAGGGCCGGAGAAGAGGAAGGGGGAAATGAGGAGGAAGGGTCATTGATAGCATTCCCTATCAAACTGCCCCCAGAAGGGAATGGTAGAAGTTTAGAGCATGGCCAGCTGCCAGTCTAAAACAACCTACTCTGAAAGAGTAGCCTGCTGGGGCTCCCCAGTTGGCATCTAAACAGCCAGGGTGCGATGTGGCTTGGGGTGACCCATCCAAGGTGACTGCACAGGGAGAGAATCACAAGAGGCAGGAGAGCACAGAAGTGCTCTGCTAGCCACCCAGGAAGCTTACCTTACAGAGTAACCACCTGCTCCATACCCGCCCCTGCCCACAGTGTGACACACTGCTATCCAGACTGACAGAATTGCAGGAAAAGTTCAAGGCCAGCCAGAAGGAGATGGGGCAGCTGCAGATGGAGCAGTGTGAGCTCCTAGAGGATCAGAGGAGGATGCAGGAGGAGCAGGGCCAGCTGCAGGAAGAGCTGCACAGGCTCACACTGCCACTACCCAAGAGTGGCCTCTTACTCAAGGTAACTCCACCAGAGGCGGCTGCTTACTGTGGGGAAGCTGCTCTGAGAAGCTTCCCTGTGTGACTAGGGAAACATAAAAGGATGGGGATTGAAATTTTTCTTCTCCTTATCAACCACTCCTTACTTTCTCACCACTCTCCCCAAACCAAAAAGCTCGATAGAGCCAATTAGAGTTTTCTTATAAGGGCTTCAAATCTTAAAATACCTTTTATGCTCTGGAATCTGTGCAGCAGTTTATATTTAGCTATTTAGTCCATCTGGAGAAAATGCACCTGAAAGCACTTTGTAAACTACAAAATATATCCCAACTTAAGAGATCATTACTACTTTTAGCAGGTCTCCATAGAAAGACCCCCCTGTCCCCAGTTGGGCTCTGTGAAGCCAACTCAGAGATTCTTCAGGGAATCGTTCACGACAGGAATGAGGCACCAGGGAGGCATCAGACTTCCTTGTGGTAACCACCACAATCCCTTGCCTCCTTCCTTCTACTTCGCCTCAGAGTCAGGAGCTACTCACCAAGTTAGAAGACCTGTGTGAACTGCAGCTGCTCTACCAAGGCATGCAGGAGGAACAGAAGAAGCTGATACAGAACCAAGACTGTGTATTGAAAGAACAATTAGAGCTACATGAAGAGCTGCGACGTTTCAAGGAATCTCATTTCCAGGAAGTGTTGGAGAATCCAGATGATTCCAAATTGGCTAAGTCCTCAAAATGTGATCAAAACAAGGTAACCGTAGTAAGAGGTAGGGAGACAGTTCTCCTGAGCACAACAGCATGGCAGGGAGACTGGGCACAGCCAAAGGGTCAGAGTTGGGAAGGCCTATTTGGCCAGGGGTAAGGATAAGGCTAAAGCCCTACCCTTCACCAGCTGTGACCACTCACAGGCTCCATTAAGAGGTGGCTTTTAGGTACGGCCAAAGGACCTCACCTAGATGCCAGTATCTTTTATCACATTTACATTCACAGTGCTTAGCTGAAGCACTGTGAGCACTCAGGGCAGAGTTGGGATGACCCAAAGTCTGTAATCTGATCATTTGACTCATTCCCAGTAAGATGTATAATATCAGTTTGGTGTCTGTTTGGATTCCTTTGGACTGACTCTAAACATGTCATCTTTTTTTTTTGAGTGGAAAAGTACACTTCTCAGTTATCAAAATCTATCACCTTTGGTGTTCTATGTGAGGCAAATTTGGTCCTTTCATTTCCAAGAGAAGAGTTCCTAGCATATGAGGTTCTTAGTACTAACCACAGTATCTTTATTGGAACTTTGGTGGCAATAACAGAGCAAGATCACAGGGGTTAGACCAGAAAATCGATGCCTCTTAAGTACCAGCAAGGGGTCATGGAGATGAGGTGACACAGGTGGAGATCACCATACAATTCTATTCAGGGTTGGGGGATAAGTTGTTCTGAGGTCTCAGTGTGGGCAAGGAAGGGCAGGTAGACAGTTTCGGTTTAGGCTGAATCTATTCATTCAGATCTTAGCCGAACTAGGAGAACAGAGAGTAGCAAAAGTCAATGCTGTGAGGCTGGATCATATTCCAGGGGCATCAGATGTCCAGACTGGAGGCCTGGATAACACAGAGCTGGGAACCAGGTATAAAATATTTTAACTGATCAGATCTCATCCCGGACATCAGCAGCCAAGAAGCCAGGCCTAGAGGGCCTGGGAAACAGGCCCAGAGGCCAGATTCAGAATTGGGGCAGGAGATACAGGAACTAATAGTAAGATCTTGATTCCAATTCTTCATATTGCTGCATTCAAGGCTGGGGCTGATTTTAGAACTAGGGGTCGGGGAGGGGACTGAGCCTGAAGGTCAGGATAACGGGTATACCTGACTGAGAAGAGGGTATGGTAGGGAGCCAGGGTGTTCTGGAAACCCACTCGGCACTGCTCCAAGGAGACAGGGATATACCAGAGTGCAGAAACTAGCTGAAATGGGAGCCCAGAAATCATGGAGTATCTGCCTTGGGGAGATTTTCCCAAATGAGTAAGAAACTGACACATGCCAGTTACCTGTAGGCTAAGTCAAAGACATAGGCTGGGGTGAGGTTGAAATGTAGGGTGCCATTTGCTAAGATGTCCTCTCAGACACCTGCACCAGGAAAGGTGCAGCTGAAAGGACTGAAATGTCAGAGTCATGATAATGTCTCCCCACCCCTGCCCCCAGCAATCCAAGTTGCTTATGGAGCAGATGCAGGCCCTGCAGGTACTGTATGAAGCCAGTCAGGCGGAGCAGGAGCTCTTGCAGCAAGAGCAATGGAGGCTCCTAGAGGAGCGGAAGAGGCTGCAGACAGACTTGCAGCTCTGCCTGGAAGAAATGCAACTGCTTCAAGTCCAGTCCCCTTCTATAAAAATGAGCCTTGAGTCCTACAGGAAGAGCTATGGTAGCAGCATGTCCCCCAGCAATGAGAACTGTCGTGATAGCACTATTGATGACAATGAGAGCTATTGCAAGAGTTATACCAGCACCCAGACCAGCGACGAGAGCCTCCTCAAGAGCTATGACAGCAGCACCAATGCCAGTGAGACCTATGAAAAGAGTTACTGCACCACCAGCAACAGCAGCGTTACCTATGAGAAGAGTTATGGCAGCACCAGTAGCTCTGACACCCTTCACAAGAGTTTTGTCAGCAGCTGCATTGACGATGAACCTGCTGAGCCTGAAGACATGGAGGTAACGGTTGCCAGGTGACAGGTCAGACAGAGGACGATAAAGTCTTGTCTTTTTAAGAGATACATCGCCAGGGGAAGGGACAAGAAGTATGGGAATGGGGTCAGAGCTGACGTGGGGAACTACTGGAAGTAAGCTAAGCCCTCTACCCATGGCAGCCTGGCCTCCCCTTCAGCCCTCTCATAGAGAGATGCCCCCATCTGAACAGAGGCCCGTAGTCCAGGTCCTCACCTCAGCCACGGTGCTCTTTATGGGGATAGATACAGTATTATCTATCCGGGCAGCTCCGGATCCTGATGGCCATTGTTTGTTATCCAGAGAAGGGCCCAGCAGAGTTGGGTGGAGCTTAGGTGCTCCTGGGGTGCTATTGTTGCTCCCCCCTCCCCCCCCCCTCCCCTGCAGCACTTTGAGGAAATGGTTGCGAAGGTGCTGATCAAGCTGCAGGCAGTGCAGGCCATGTACCAGATAAGCCAGGAGGAGCACAGCCAGCTGCAAGAGCAGATGGAAAACTTACTGGCCAAGCAGAAAGACCTGAAGGAAGAGATGGATGCCTGTGAAAAGGAGTTTGAGGAGTGCATGGAATGCCTTGAAAAGCCTGTGGCCCCCCAGAACGACAAGAATGAGGTAACTGCTGTCAGGGAGGCAGGGTTTCCTCTGGGGGCCCCTAGGGCCCGAGGAGTCATGGCCACATCAGAGAGGCTAAAGAGAGAGAGACAAAGCAGGGAGAGCATGCGTCTCAGAGGCTGGGCAGTCTGCTCCATCCCTGATGACATTTCCCAAGTGCTCATGGAGCTGGGGTTTACTAGTTTAGTCATCAGGACTCCTCATATCAATGATTTCTCTTTCTCTCTTTGCCACTCCTGCTCTCTCTTTTGCTTTGTGTTCTAGACCACTTCTGTAGAAGTGTATTTTTGCACTTGCCAGTCTTTCGTCATTGTGTGTGCATTTGCCTTGTCTCCCGGTGTACCAACTAGGAGCACCAACTAGGCTGTAAGCAGCTCAAGGACAGGGACATGTCTCCTTTTGGATCTCTCACAGTGCCAACACGTCCCATTCCTAGAAATGTCTCACAATGTCCCATTCCTAGAAATGGGACAGAAGCCTTGTCTCTGACCAGGGGCTCACAGTCCAGTGGGAGTCTCTTTGTTTACACATGGGAGAGATTCAGAGAGCAGCAAACACATGGGTCCAGATTGGCTAGTATTGGTACCTATGGAGGGAATGGTGACGTGTTGCCATCAGCCAAGGAAGACAAAACCAGAGATGAGGGAGCAGGGTGTGACTTGCCTCTGTTTCCAGGGTGAGGTGCAGGAGCCCAGTACACACTTCAGGCATGTACAACACAGTTCTTTACATCGTTGTTCCTGTTAGAGAGATGGGTTGGATGAAGCAGGAGTTCCCGTAAAAAGAATTCTATAAGAAATCCCTGAGGTTTCGAATTGATAGCAGCCCTATCGTTATTTCCCAGACAGTCACAGTAAAAAAACACCATTTAAATCGTTTTTTGAAGCTTTTTTTTCTTTGAGATGGAGTTTCACTCTTGTAGCCTAGGCTGGAGTGCAATGTCACGATCTCAGCTCACTGCAACCTCCGCCTCCCAGACTCAAGCGATTCTCCTGTCTCAGCCTCCCGAGTAGCTGGGATTATAGATGCCTGCCACCACACCCAGCTAATTTTCTTGTATTTTTAGTAGAAACAGGGTTTCACTATGTTGACCAGGCTGCTCTCGAATTCCTGACCACAAGTGATCTGCCCACCTCAGCCTCCAAAAGTGCTGGGATTACACTGGGTGGCAAGTGAGCCACCGCACCCGGCTGTTTTTTTGATCTTATTAGATATAAATCGTCAGGTGCCTCAAGTTAGAGAGAAGCTCTTTGTAAAACTATTTGAGAGGCTTATTTTCCACAGTTGAATATTTTCTTTATGGTCTACTTGCTATGACCATTAGCAGGGAGATTTCTGAGGCAGTGACCCCCTAAGCAGGGCCGATGTTGGTTGCATGGGCAACCAACTGGTTGCATAACCCACCAACTCTGGATAACTGACCCTCCACTACCAACAGATCAAAGAACTGCAGACCAAGCTGCGGGAGCTGCAGCTGCAATACCAGGCTAGCATGGATGAGCAGGGGCGGCTTCTGGTAGTGCAGGAGCAGCTGGAGGGGCAGCTGCAGTGCTGCCAGGAGGAGCTCCGCCAGCTCAGGGAGAAGAGGCCCTCCACTTTCAAAGAAGCCCGGGGGAAGAATGCTAATAAGAACATGAACAAGAATGCCAACGGGGTTAAAACTAAAAAGGTGACCAAGCCGTGCTCGGATACTTCTGAGAGCGACTTTGAGACCAGAAAGGTGAGTAGTAACCTTAGTAGCCAGATAAGCAGAAAGGAGGAGGAGATCCGGGGAAGAAGCACCACCTCCACTGCCCTTTCAACCAGGCAAGGGATTTGTGGAGACGCTTCTGGGATCTCTGAAGTGTCTACAGTGGCTCCCATCTTAATGGAAAGTGGGTGCTCCATTTTCCTGTGAAGCTATTGGGCGGGTGGAACACAGATAACTCACATTGGGAGGCTCGACTCCAAAGGACCACAGCCCCTAGGCTGGACAACTATTTCATTTCACCCAGCCCCATTTGCTGGGGCCCCTGTTCTTCCTGGAATACATGCCCAAGAGAAGTACCAAACAGATGAAGAGGGAAGAATTTCTCAAAAATAGTCGTGTACTAATAAGTGAAAGAGGATTGGGTAAAAGAAGAGTCACCATAGGGGTAGGAAACGACAATTTAGGTGCAGAGCCCAAGACTCATTAGTTCTGGCAGCTGTCTGACATGGCTTAATGGCCAGACATAGTGTCCTGAGAGGTGAGGTATGATCTCCTCTATATATGCTCAGGAGTATTGGCTTGCAGTCCCAGACCACCGGGCTGCACCCTTGCACTGTGACATGCTGGAAGTCGTGTTTCCTTGAGCTAGTACAGCTTTGTCATGAGATTAGGAGCTTCACAGGTAACGCAGCCCCCATCCTGCCCTATTCCCTACCCCACAGAGTCTGGAGGTGGTGCTGTACTACAAGGCCAGCCAGAGGAAATTAGATGGACTAGCAAAAGAGGAGGAAAAGAGAGAGGAGATGGAGGAGGAAAAAGAGAAGGAAGTGAAAGAGGAAACAAAGGAGCCATATGGGGATGAGCTAGCGGCTGAGCCAGCAGATCCTGGGGAAGCTAAATCCACAGAAGATCAGGAGGAAAATGAAGAGGACAGAGAGCAAGAGGAGAAGGAAGAAAACGAAGAGGAGGAAGATGACATCGACTCTTCCCTTCAAAGTCCCGCAGAAAACCCCCTCAGACTTTCTGAGAGCAAAAAGGTAACCAGAGCCAAAGGCTAGATCAAGTAGGAAGTGGGCACTTAGACTCCGGTGCCTTAGAGTTCATGGGTGGCCCCGCCAAGGATGGATGACTCCAGGAGTAGAGGCCTTGCGCTCTAAGGCATAGCCCTTCGGGGAGGTGGAGATGCAGAAGCGGGAGGCGAGAGCAGTTTGTCTGCAGGAAGTCACAGGCTTAGCCCCATTTGCTGTGGAGCCACCTCACAATGACCACCTTTTCTGGGAACCAATGTGGGGTCTCTGGAGTCCTTTCATTTAAATAGTAGCCTTTGTTGCCTTCCTTATGTCAGGACTGTGCCCTCATCCCTCTCTTTGGCACTGCAGGAAGGATGTTGACAGTGTGAAGTCTACTTCAGGCCATTTCTGTCGGCCTGGGCACATTACTCAGTTTTTCTATGGTGCCCTGTTAGCTTTAACCTTGTTCTTGCTGTTAGGGGTGTGTCAGGGGATAATCTCTTCTTTGTTTGTGTCACCCCCTGGATTCCGTATATCACAGGATATGAAAGTGGGGCCTGGGAGTGATAGTGAAAATATTTCACATCTGTACAGTAGGGGCATGGACTAGTCCAAGGAGACCATCCCTTCAGTTGCTGGATTTTTGAGAGGCTGGGGTGGAGGTATCCTGGGATATATATGCCAGGATGCTAGGGGTAACTTACCAGTAGTATAGAAGTACTTCCACATTTTAGTAACTGGTATGTTTCTGCAGGTATGTAGCAACTGAATTCTTGCCCTGGGCTTAACTGGGGTCTCAGAGCCTCTAAAGAGTTAGAGTATTTCCTGTGTAAGTCCTCAGCTTATATTATAGGTTCTTTCTGTCCTAAACAGAGGTAAAGAAAAAAGCCTCTTGTGGCGGGATTATCCAGTCAACTCTAAGGATATCTGGAATTTCCAGCAATTCAGTCTTCAGCACTGGCTAAGGATCCAGTGTGTAGTGCTCTGTTTACCTTGTGCCAGGGACCATTACCTAAGATGTGAAAGGTCAGAGGCACTGCAGCCCCTCCCATTATCATGTTTCTTTCAACTCATCATATTCTACCAGTGCTGGTTCAGGGCCTCACAGATGTCTTTACCTTGGATGCCACATTTCTAAAGCTAGACCTGATTTTTCTACTTCAAATACATTCTATGTTTCTACATATGGAGAGATCACTTTGCCCCCTGGTCCTGCATCTTTTGCAGGTAGCTCTAGGGCATGTGTGTTACCACCTTGCAAATCCAGTTTCTCTCTGGAAGATTGTTGCAGTGAAAGAACTAGCCCTTCTCCCTTGTCAGTTTGTTTCAGTGCATTTTGTCTTACAATGATATCATTAGATTCCTAGGGGATCCAAGGGGCCAGATCCCAAAATACTAAGAAACTTAATGGAAAGCAGACTAGAACAAAGGGACAGGTGGCCTGGTAGAAGACTGGCTCTTCCTAGGGCGACCTAGAAAAGCCTCTGCCCTACTCCTCTAAGGAAGCTGTTTACTCTCTGCAGCGTCACAAGAAGGGTCTAGGTGCAGATACCTCCTGCCTGACAAGATATGAGAGGTCTATGACACGACAGAAAGAACACTGGACTCACCACCTGACTTGGACCTAGCTGCTGCTTAACCCATTCAATTTTGCAGTTCCTGCAGACTGCTGGTGGAAGGAACCAAGGCCCAGGCAGCAGAAAAGACATGCAACTGCTCTAGCTTACTTGTTTTTTAACCTCTTGATTCCTTTCTCTTTTCCCTTTGTTTTCTCATCTTCATTATCTGTTGGATCCATGTGTTTACGTCTCACATCTCCTGGTCTCTCCTCGTGCTTCTTTCTCATTTTGGTGTGTTGCAGTCATCCCCTACCCCCGATCCCCCCATCTTCTCCTTGCCTCTTGTAGGCCTGGTGGTCATCTCGGCTTTGCTCTGGTGCTGGTGGGCTGAGACGTCGTCCTAATGCAGGTACTGGTATTGCTTCCTCTCCTTCTGAGGGATAGAGGGAGGGTGCAGGTTGCCCTGGCCTCTCCTCTTTCCCTTTTCTCCCAGCTGCTCGCTTCTTGCTTGTGCCATTTTACAATAGGTGATGCTCAGGTCTGAGTTTTAGTTCTGACTTTTCCTTGGGCTACTGCAAAGCCTGTGACATCTCTGAGCATGTCTTCATAATGCATAGGAGGTTGGAATGCTTGCCAGAGACATGGTTTGAGTTTCAGTCCTTGGCTGGGAAAAACTTGGATAAGCCCAGCATGGTTGCTACTGTCAAAGCTGCCTTACTGCTTCTTTTTCCCCCTCATCCTCTGTGTGATGGCAAGCCTGACCACTTCTGATGAGCTGATATTTGTCCACCAGACTGGCCTGGGAGCTCTTTGTCTTTGTTTAACCCCAGAGCCAAGTTCTCACTACTGTTCCTACCCAGGATGGCAAAATAAGGAATCCCTCTTCTGTTGGAAGAGAGAAGAGGTCCGAAGAGCTATGATCCTCATGATCCTCCCAGGGGCATTGGTAGGAGGGCAACCTAAGTTGGTCCATCAAGCTTGGTGAAATGGAACTGAACCCCTACTGTATTACTCTGCACCTTCTACTGAATAGTTTTCTGCTTCTGGACTTCCAGTCTCCAGAAAAGTCAGAACAGAATGCCGGGAAATATTTTATTAGTTCTCTGTTTATTTCTTTTATGGGCCAGATTCCATGGTAATTGGCTTCCCAAACTAGGTTTTCTGGAGAGAATGTGGTATTAGTGAAAAGTTTCTACTAGCCAGAGATGTGTGTTCTCAGGAAATCAAGACTGATATATTCTAGCCACTTTCCAATTGGGCCTCACACATGTAATATAGACTGTCAACAGGATTCCAAATTCAGAAGGCAGAATGTGCTCCTACAGCCTAAGATAGAAGCCTGGGGTTCCACTTTCCTTCTGGAACCCGTAAGGTATTCTCTCTAGTCCTGCGTTGGCTCCTCTCTCATGCTCTCCCTGCCACCCCTCCACTCCCCTCTCTTCTCACCTTCCTGTGGATGGAGTGTAGCAGGCTTGATGCACAGGGTGGCAGCTGGAGCATTTGTTGGTAGCACTTCTCTCCATTTCCTTTTCTGTGCTTCCTCCTGCTCCCTCCCCAGATTTTCTGTTACTCTTCTTCAAGCCTCCGCCTTTCTTCTTGACTTTAGGTATTCCCTTTACTCCCTGGTCCATAACTGCTTTAGTGACAGGGTCCCTCTCTGTGACTGTTCCTCCCCGTGCACCCCCAGAAGTCTTAAAGCCCTACAGGTGAGACCCAAAGCATTCAGCCACAGCCTTCCACCACATCAGACTAAGCCCAGCCCAATCAGAGGGAGAGGAAGAACTGCGGGTGAAGGGTTCTCCTGGTGGGGCCTGTTATTCCCAGAGCTCTGGGGGCCCCGACACGCATCTGTGCAGTCAAGACCTGAGGGAGCACAGTGTGGTAGCAAGCGTGGCTGCCGGGTGGTCAGGAGGACTTGGTCCAGTCTGTATCTACTGACAGGCATTGTCCCAGGGAGCAAAATGTTCCCTCTGAACTGTATAGTTTCTTCAAGTGTAAGCAAAGGATGATCAAACCTCTGCCTACCTCACAGGTTTTTGTCAGCACCAGATGAGTTAAAGTAGATGAAAGTATTCTATAAATTATAAAATACCACATCAATAATTAAAAGAACACGCACTTACAAAATGCATTTTATGTGTCAGGCACTGTTCTAATCACTTTACATATATTAACTGATTTAATCCTTGCAACTACCCTGTGAAGAAGCTATTCCTATTATTCTTTTATAATGATTAAACTAAGGCATAGAGAGGTTAAGTAAAACAGCCAGGAAGCTGCAAATCAGATTATAAGGACTCAATATTAGCCACAGATAAGACTCCAATCTTGCTTCCCCTTATCGTCTCCTCGTTTTGAGCAGTTTCCCTTCGTTGGCCCCAAGTAGGAAGACACCATTCTTCTGTTTAGGTAACCTCAGGTCACATTAGCTCTTTGGGTAGCTAATATATTATTAACTTATTTCATGTATTGTTTATAAGCCCCTCTGCAGATCGTGTATGCTAAGCATCCTCTCCCCATTCTGTACCTGCATTTGATTTTGAGGCTTCAAAGGCAGAATTTTCTATTCTCCACATTATAGTTTATTGTTCTTACCTTATGAGGTTTTGTGTGTGTTTTTTTAATCTTGACCCTGTGGTTTTAAAAATATTCATTGTCTCTGCCACCTTCACATCATCTACAGGGGTGGCAAGCCCACCTTCCCTATATTCATCTGGTAACAAGTGAGGACAGAGCCTCCAGAGCGTTGTCTCTCAGGGATCTTTTATTCAGCTCGTTGGTCACTTACCTGTCATACCACAAACTGTACTGTCGTCCTACACTCATTTCTGCATATTATCTGCAAAGATATCACAGAAAATCCTATCAGACAACTCACGTCCAAAAACATGATTCTGGTGATTTTCCACTTTGGTCACCTAGTTTAAAAGGAAAGCCTGACACAACTTACCCCTTTGGGACACCCACACCAGCCCTTTCCCAACCCGTGTAGAAGCTTGCCTTTGCCCAGTGTGAAGTGCACCTGTCACATTTAAGGATTTCAGCTCCCCACTCCTTTAAGAACAGACTAACATTCTTAGCAATGCACATTAGGATAGAAACATCTGAGCTTGTAAATATTTTTTTTCTAGCTAGCTCTCTTCTTAGTTTTTGTTTCTGGTTTTAGAGACAGGGTCTCGCTCTGTCACCCAGGCTGGAATGCAGTGGCGTGATCATGGCTCACTGTAACTTTGAACTCCTGGTCTCAAGCGATCCTCCTGCCTCAGCCTCTGGACCTCTTGGTTTTCTTACATGAATTACTCTGTATATCCACCTCTAACATTGTTTGGCTTTCCATTTCATATCTTCTATTGTTCTTAGTAGCTATTTCTACAAGCTCAGGAGATTGTCTTTGTTGTTTATGGCAGGCTTAAAATCCTCTTAAGATCAATTACCATCTGAGTACACGTGTTCTTAGCATTAATGGGCTATAGTCCAGTCTTACTCGAAACCATCCTTCTGCTACCTTATGCCATAGCTTATGACTCAAAATCCAAATTCTACCTTTCAGGTAGTAGAGTAAAAAAAACTTGTAAAAATAAAACCTATTTCCCCAAGTATGTATTTTCTTTTCTGAGATTTTCGTATTCCCTAATGGATGCCTTTTGGATATTTTCTGATGGTGTCACTTGTCCCATGAATCAGCAGGGTTCTCTAGTGGCCAGCAGTGTCTGGAAGCCTCAGCACACTCTAGCACATGCACCAGGAAGTCAGTCAACATATCTGGTGACTGGGAGTGTTTTAATGACCCAGGCCCAGTGACAGGTTTCCTTAGATTTCCTTGAACCAATGTCATTCTCTGTCAAAGTCTGTGCCTAAGAGCCTCTTACTGCCCTGCACTCTGTGGCGCACGTTCTTCATTTCTCCCTTTGTCTTATCCCCGCTTCCCTATCCTCTTGACTCTGAGTTCACTTCACTACAGTGAAGCTAATGAGGTGCTGCTGCTTTTCCCAAAGGCCCAGATTTACCCTCCTCTGTCTTGCCATGGCATCTGGTCCTTTCTCGTCGCAACCACTGGGAAGTCTGGCCAGTGCCAGACTTCTTCTTCTCCTGGGAGCTAGTGTTCTCAGCCCATGGGGAGAAACGGAGGCCTGGATACAGGCGGCCACCTCAGGTGGTGCGTACAGTGTTGGGCCACATGTCTAGTGGTGCCAGGACTGAGAGAGCACCTGTCTCCACCGGTTACCCAGGAGGTAAGAGAGACCGATCCACAAAGTTCCTGAGGTGTCTCGGGCACCCATAGGCAGGTGATTTCTGGCTTAGGGCAGGGTTCAGAAGGCTGGGCACTCACAGTTTCTCTTTGGTCCCCACAGAACATGTTTGGGTTGTGGAAGCCTATGGTATTCTTGGCTATTGCAGCTGTGGCTCTGTATGTGTTACCCAACATGCGACAGCAGGAGTCAGAGTTCTGCCTCATGGAGTGATGGCAGACCTTGGCCAGCGCGAGGGCAGATCCCCAGTGGCCACCACCCTCAGCTTTGGGCAGGACACACTGTGCCAGAACCCTCCCCATATGTTCCATGTGTCCCCATCTCCTCAGCCTCAGTCACCCAGGCTGGAAAGTCTTGTGGGGAGCGGCTGACTCCCATCTCCTGCCTTGTATAAGAACCTGAGTTCCTTGTAATTAAATATCAACTGAATTACACAAGACTGTGGCTTTTTATTTGCTAAATGCCTCACAACACAACCAGAACAGAGCGGTTCCCCTTTAACCAAGTACTTCACATAAGGGTCTGACTCCTAAATATGGCTTCTCACCTTGCAGATGACCGCAGAAATGAGGCTAGCCCCTTGTGCTGTCAGCTGACTCACAGAGGGTTGGTCTATGCTTCTTAACCCCATCCTGAGGTACTCGCCTGAGCATGGAGAAATGGAACAAATGGGGGCGGGAGAGGACCTCCCCTTAGATTCTGTGCCCACACCTATCTATATGAGAAGGCTGCCCTAAAAAGATCCACATGTGTGCCTTCCTGGCTTAGCCTTTGTGACTTCTCAAGGAATTCACCCTCAGAGATAACTTTAATCATCAGGGGCCTGGCAGTAAACAGGTGGCACACTCAAAGCTTCACATGAAGAGAGTTTAATGAAGGGACTATGTACAAAAGGCAGAGTTAGGAGAAGCAACAAAAAGTAGTGAAATAGCAGGCACTAGCAACAGTGTAAAGCTGTTAGCATCCCAGGCTGAGGCAGGCAGGAAAGGAAGCAAGAGCTGGAGCTCTAAAAATGGGCCCCAGGCAGGCGTGGCAGCCACAGGGGGTGCAGACCCCCAGAGCCATGGTGAAGTGGGATTTTTATGTATTCTCCTACCTTTTCCCACCTGCCCATTTTCTACTGGTATCTCTCATCAGCTGAACCCAATGGGAAGACAAAGAGCAGAGGTGCTCAGCTTATATAATCTTTCAAGCTCAGCCTCCTAGAGCTCAGAGCAGGACAGAGGCCTGAGGATGGATCTAACTGGGCCAAGTAGAATGATGAGGGTAGTTTATGTGTGTCCCTGTTTACCTTCATTCCTGTAGAACCTTTGTGATTGGATGTTCTCATCATGAATCTTTCCATATGAAAGAAGACCCCAAGTGTATTCTTTTTTCTTTTTTTCTCGTTTTTCCTTTTCTCTCTCTTTTTTTTTTTTTTTTTTTTTGAGACAGAATCTCACTCTGTCACCCAGGCTGAAGTACAGTGGCACCATCTTGTCTCACTGCAACCTCCGCCTCCTGAGCTTAAGCACCTCCCACCTCAGCCTCCCAAGTAGCTGGGACCACAGGCATGCGTCACCATGCCCAGCTAATTTTTGTATTTTTTGTAAAGACAGGATTTCACCATTTTGCCTAGGCTGGTCTCAAACACCTGGACTCAAGCAATCCTCCTGCCCTGGCCTGCCAGAGTGCTGGGATTACAAGCGTGAGGCACAACACCCAGCCCCAAGCATATTCTTAAGCCATAGTGGAAAGCACGACTCCCATGACTACTGGCCTCTTTCTTCCTCCCTCACACCTGAAAGGACTTTGTTCCATTCAACCAAACATCCAAAGAAACACATGTACAGAGCATGTACATGATACCACTGCCAAGCTAAATGAAGTCATTCCTTCTCTAGTTCTTACCTAGGGGGAGTAGCAGAGACCTTTAGAATTAGGAGATTTTCAAGTTGTATTCAGCCCACAGAAATGACATGGCTGAATTGAGAGTCCATTTTAGCAGACATGGGGCCAGTGCTGAAATTCTGACTAGCCTCCTAGAAACCTGACTGCAACTAGGCAAATTGAGGACAGTGCCACATGCCTCTTGCGTTCATCTAAGGCAGTGGTCCCCAACCTTTTTTGCACCAGGGACCGGTTTCATGGAAGACAATTCTTCCACGGATGGAGGGGGGATGGGGATGGTTTTGGGATGAAACTGTCCCACTTCAGAGCATCAGGTATTAGCCAGATTCTCATAAGGAGCATGCAACCTAGATCCCTCACATGCACAGTTCACAATAGGGTTTCTGCTCTTATGAGAATCTAATGCTGCCACTGATCTGACAGGTGGAGCTCAGGTGGTTATGCTCACCCACCCACACTCACTTCCTGCTGTGCTGCCTGGGTCCAGACAGGCAATGGACCAGTATCAGTCCATGGCCTGGGGGTTGGGAACCCCTGCTCTAAGTGACTCCTCTTTGAAGACAGTTCTGACCCAGGCTGGTCTAGCTCCTTGCTATTCCATGTGACCCATGGATCAGCAGCATCAGCATCACCTGGGAGCTTATTAGAAAGCCAGATCTCAGGCCCCAACCTAGACCTACTGATGCAGAATCTGCATTTCTAATGAGATGCCCAGTTGATTCGTATGCACAGTAAGATTTGAGAAGCACTGACCTAGTCAATTATATTAGATGGTATGTTCTCACTTGTAACCTAAAGAAATTCTTTCACAACTGACCTGGTGCAGCTGGCTGCTTGCTCGAGTGTAGTGACACTGCTATTTACCCACTTTATTGCTGTCACCAGTTGACTGAAGAACATGCGTGGTGAAAAGGACTAGAAGATGACTTATAGCCAAATGCTATGGTCCCAATGTTTGTGTCTACCCCCTACCCTGCAAATCCGTATGTTGAAATTCTAACCCCTCAGGTGATAATATTAGCGGGGTGGGGGGGCTTTGGGAGGTGCTTAGGTAAGGAGAGCAGAGCCCTCAGGAATGGGATCAGTGTCCTTATTAAAAAGACTTCATAGAGATCCCTCACCCCTTCTGCCATGTGAGGTTATAGTAAGACAAAGCCATCTGTGAGGAAGTAGGCCCTCGCCAGACATGGAATCTGCAGGCATCTTGATCTTGGACTTCCCAGCCTCCAGAATTGTGAGAAATAAATTCCTTTTGTTTATAACCCACCTGGTCTCTAGTATTTTGTTAATGCAGCCCAAATGGACTAAGACACCAAAGATAACTGATTTAACCTGGAATTACAAGCCAGGACAGAGGTCAGATTCTAGTAGGGTGGTCCCCAGGTAGGGGACCTAAACCTAGAGCCTGCCTAATGACAGGAATGTGGGCTTGCTTTTCCCACCATTTTGCTTAGAATAAAAAACCTGTCCCTTTAGGACATGTCCTTCTCTGTTCATTCTTTTATTTATTTATTTATTTATTTAGACAGGGTCTGGCTCTGTTGCCAGACTGGAGTATGGAGGTGCAATCTCGGCTCACTGCAACTCCACCTTCCAGGCTCAAGCCATCCTCCCATCTCAGCTTCCACAGTAGCTGGGACTACAGGTGCTCACTGCCACGCCCAGTTAATTTTTGTATTTTTTGTAGAGATGGCGTTTTGCGGCCAGGTGTGGGGGCTCACGCCTGTAATCACAGCACTTTGGGAGGCCAAGGCAGGTGGATCACGAGGTTAGGAGATGGAGACCATCCTGACCAACATGGTGAAACCCTTTCTCTACTAAAATAAAAAAAAAAAAAAAAAAAAAAAAGCCAGGTAAGGTCGCACGCACCTGTAGTCCCAGCTCCTCGGGAGGCTGAGGCAGGGGAATTGCTTGAACCCAGGAGGCGGAGACTGCAGTGAGCTGAGATCATGCCACTGCACTCCAGCCTGGGAAACACGGCGAGACTCTGTCTAAAAAAAAAAGAAAAACCCTATTCCATCACAGGAAAAAAAAAAGAGAGAGAGAGAGATGGGGTCTTGCCGTGTTGCCCAGGGTGGTCTCAAACTCCTCAAGTGATCCGCCCGCCTCAGCCTCCCTAAGTGCTGAGATTACAGGTGTGAGCCACTGCGCCCCACTCTCTGTTCATTTTAGAATCCCATTCTCTTCATTTGGTTTGAGCTTTCGGTCTCCTTGTCTTAATGATACACTGTTACTCAGGTATATTAAAGCGGAGTCTTTTTTGTTGAATGTGAAACATTCACTTGAGCTAGCTTAAAAAAAGTCAGTAGGATGTTCTCACTTATAAGTGGAGTTATATAATGTGTACACAGGGACATAGCATGTGAACTGACAGACGTGGAGACTTGGAAGCAGGGGGCGGGGGACAAGAAATTACTTAAAGGGTACAACGGACACTATTTGGGTGATGTTACACTAGAAGCCCCGACTTCACACTAAGCAATACATCCATGTATCAAAACTGCACTTGTACCCCCTACATTTATACTGAAAAAAAAAAAGGAGGAATTGATCTCAAATCTGGAGGGGTATCCCTTGGAAGCCACAGGCAGGCATGCACCTGGGCCTAGGTGCGCTAGAACCAGGGACTCAAAGCACCTTTAGGAGCCTCGGTCTCTCCCTGCTGCTGCCCTCTGCATAACTGCCTCCTTTCTGCGAGCTCCCTGCAGCCTGGCCCTCTCTGGTTTCCCTTCCCAGGCCAAGAGGTAGAGCAGCCACCCGCTGCCACTTCTGTCAAGGACCAGCTGCTATTGGGGCAGGGTGGTTGGTTCTAAAGATGACAGGTACTGCCAGTTCTGATTGTGTCAGATGGAGTGTTGGGCCGCAGGGAAGGGGAGAGGGGAACAGCCTGGAGATCAAGGCAGTGGTCCCCACAGGGGTGTGGACACAGAGCTGCAGGGGAAGCGCTCAGCCGCCAGAACCCCTTGGTCTCCAGGATTATCAGAGGAAGCTAACTAACTTTTTTGGATCACTTATTAGATGCCAGGCACCATGTTAGTCATCTTTCTGGTGATTTCATTCTCACACATCAAAAGAAAAAGAACAAAACAGATGATAAAACAGGCCCAAAAGAGTTACATTACTTGCCCAAGGTTACAGAGCTAGAAGTGGAGAGGCTGGAATTCATTCCACTCTACCACACTGTCCCTGGCACCTGGGTCAGAGCCACAGTCTGTATCAGTATCACTGAAAGTGCCTTCTGTGAGCCTGGTCAGTCCAGTATCGTCACAGGTGACTGTGGAAATGTCCCTGGTTCCAGAAAACAGGATTTTCAAACATAGCTCATTGTACCTGCTCACTCGGATTCAGCTCAGCCCAAGTTAAATATGGCCAATAATGATGGCTGATGAGCAGAGCCCCTTGATGGCAGAGGCAGGACCAGGTGAAGAGCCAGGCAACCTGGTCTCCTGAGATAGGTCAGCGGGTGGTGCGTCAGGGGGCTATAAACGGCCTGTGGCCCCAGCCAGCACTGCCCAGATACTCAGCTGATGAAACCCCTTGTAAGCCCCTGTGTGCCCCTGCCTGGCTTGGGGAGGAGCATGTCAGCACTTCTCGGGGAGGGGGCCCAGCTTGGCAGGCCCAGGCCCAGCATTGTGCACGGTCTGTTCCAGCCTGGCTGGCCAGGCCGGGGGCCTGGGCTCATGGGCTATATTGAGGGCTGAGTCACCAGCCTGTGCCTGGGTCGGGCTGACTGTCACTGGCTGCTGGGGCCTGAGTCAGGCCCCGATTTATCCTGGAGAGCAACAGGCTCAGGTTTCTGAGGACGGTTGCGGGGAGGAGTGGGGGGTGACGGGAACCATCTCTTGGCACTCTGCACCCTCCTCTCCTCTGCCAACCATTCACTCGATCCCCTGGGGCCCATACACTGACCTCTCCTGGAGCGAGCTCATGAGTCAGAGGGAAAGCAAGGGAAGCTACGCTGGGAGTTCCTTCTCCCCTCCCTGGCTTCCTCAGGCCTATCCCACCTGAAGACAGGCGTTCAGCTGGCTGGGGGTCCTCAGATAATGCCTGCAAAACAGGACCGTGAACCATCAGGGTCTGTAAAGGGGCGGTTAGCTCAAGCCTCCCCACCTTAACCCTTTCTCCACCCCAGCAGCTCAAAGAGAAACGTATTCTTTCTCAGATCTGTGCCTCAGTTTCCTCACCAGGGCTTCAGAGGCAGCACTGCTGAACCCTGAGCTCCTGGCACCTCGGGCTGGCTGTCAGAAGTCGGCCTTTGTACATATACAGTTCCCTTGTGTGACCCAGCTGTGTGTCCCAGGAGCCGGGACTCTCGCCACAGCAGAGCTCAGCCTCTCAAGTGGATGGACAGCACTGGTGCCTGATGAGTGGATTTAGCCATGAGTTGAAAGTGTCTTGGGGAAAATGAGAGTGCTAGAGACAGGGAGAAGGAGTTGCCAACAGGCAGAGTGGAATTCCTGAGCACCTCGTCACAGGCAGCCGACAGAACATGAGCTGCAGGGCCCAGGCTATTTATACCTCGCCTGTCACTATCAGGGTCCCCAGAGCTCTCCCCACCCTCAGCCACACACAGGAGGTCCCTTTGCTCTTTCTAGTCCCTTCTCTACTTCTCTCCCTCCCTACCTAAGGAGGTGATTTCATTCAATGAGAAGAGAAATTATTTGTAGACCCCTGTCATCATAAGCACTGTCCCTAACAGAACCCTGAAACTTTTCCTCAGTTCCATAATAGGGGGTGCCCTCATTGGCCCCTGGGGGAAAAAGCCCCCAAAGATGCTCACTATCCCTTCTGTTTCCAAGTCTAGAGGTAGAAGAGGAATTAGGGATGGGGTTGGGGGTGCCCACCCCCTGGGCCCCCAGTGCCACTGTGCTGGAAGGTGGTGGAGAGGCCTACCATCTACACATCCAACACACCAAACTAAGCACTGTCAGGAATGATATATGCTCCCTCCACACCCCGCAGGGGCTAAAGAGGTAAATGGGGAAACTGATTCACCAAAAAGGGCCCAGAACCTTCCCTGGCTTGAAGAAACTTCTCAGGCTCAGATATGGTCGGCTCAACTTACTGTTTCTAGAAGGATGGGAAAGCTGAGGACGCATGGCTTGAAAAAGGGGGAAATGGGGAGACATGGCTGCAAGTACGCTACAGAGTTGCAGAATAGATCTTCTCCTTTCAGAAATACGTTCTCTAGGCCGGCGCGGTGGCACGCACCAGGAATCCCAGTACTTTGGGAGGCCAAGGCTGGCAGATCACCTGAGATCAGGAGTTTGAGACCTGTCTGACCAACATAGAGAAACCCATTTCTACTAAAAATACAAAATTAGCCAGGCATGGTGGCACATGCCTGTAATCCCAGCTACTCGGAGGCAAAAGAATCACTTGAACCCAAAAGGTTGCAGTGAGCCCAGATCTTGCCATTGCACTCCAGCCTGGGCAACAAGAGTGAAATAAGTTCATCTCAAACAAAAAGAAAAAAGAAAAGAAAAAGAAATATGTTCTCTAGCTCTTTCTCCTCACCCCATACTGGAGGGTCTATTTGGGTGCCTCAGTTTCCTTGCTGTTCTATACCCCAGGCCTCCAGCCTTTGGCTTGCCCTGAGTGCAGTCCTGCCTTGGCATTCTGGCTGGCTCCCTTGGGCTCTCCCTGACCACTCTGCCCCTGGCCCTGCCCACCTGCCTGTTCACGTTTCCCCCTGGCTGCTCTGGCCAGGGCTCTCCCTGTTTCTGCCTGGATGACCTGCCCTTCCCCTGGCACCATCTGCCCCATGCCCCAAGTGGGCATGTTGCCCAGGGGGCTCCCTGGCACTATGAGGGCAGAGTCTCTCCTTCCCCTCTTATCACCTCAGTTGAGTCAGACTTGGGGAGGGAGATACACAGTTTGAGTCACTGGGTACCCTTTTCCTGAGCTCAGCTTCATTCTGAGGTGATGAGGCCAAACGGGCTGGTGACAGGGACACTGAGTCAGGGGCGGGGGCCTCGGTCTTACCCCTGGGCCTCTGGATTTGGGCCCCACATGAGGCTTTTCTATCTGTAAAGTCAAACAATGGCCGGAGGCAGCCCCCTCACCACCCCAGGCTTCTCCTTCATGGGCATGGGCCAAGTCCCTGCTTCTTTCAGGCCGTCTCCTTCCCTGTCCACAGGTGGACAATGCCCTGGGCTAGGAGCCAGCCCTCGAAGGACCCGTCAACAGCTTGCTACCAGCTAGTCTAGAAAATTCTGTCAACACCAAATCAGTGGGTTTACTCTAACCACTGGCCTTGGTTTCCCCATTTACCTCTGTGGCGCCTGCGGTGTGTGGAAGGAGTACTATTTCATTCCTGACAATGCTTAGTTTGGTGTGTTGGGTGTGGATGGAGAACTGTCTGCCCTCCCCGCCACCTTTCGCGGCGGCACCGGGGGCCCAGGGGGTGGGAGCCCCCAACCCGGTCCTGCTGCTCTGGCGGCGCGGGGGAGGGACGGCGGGGGCGGGGCGTCCTGCGCGGCGCGGCCCCCACCCGCGGGCCGGGCAGCATTCCTGGGAGGCCGGCGCTCTGACGTGGACCCGGGGGCCGCGGGCGCGGCGGGGGGGCGGCGGCCCAGGGGCTTCTTAAACCCCCCGCCCGGGCCTGGCCGCCACTTCCCGAGCACCGCTCCGCCCCCGGAGGGAGAGAGAGAGCCAGAGAGCGGCCGAGCCCCACCAAGCCCCGCCAACCCCGGAGCGAGAGAAGTTGGAGAGGAGCGCACAGCAGCACAGGGCAGCTAGTCCCGTGGTCGCGCCCCGACAGCCCAGACAGCGGCCGACAGTCGCAACCCCGGCCCCAGCCCCGGACGCAGCCCCAGCCCGCGCCAGCATGATGAACAACAGCGGCTACTCCGACGCCGGCCTCGGCCTGGGCGACGAGGCGGACGACATGCCGTCCACGGAGAAGGACCTGGCGGAGGACGCGCCGTGGAAGAAGATCCAGCAGAACACGTTCACGCGCTGGTGCAACGAGCATCTCAAGTGCGTGGGCAAGCGCCTGACCGACCTGCAGCGCGACCTCAGCGACGGGCTGCGGCTCATCGCGCTGCTCGAGGTGCTCAGCCAGAAGCGCATGTACCGCAAGTTCCACCCGCGCCCCAACTTCCGCCAAATGAAGCTGGAGAACGTATCCGTGGCCCTCGAGTTCCTGGAGCGCGAGCACATCAAGCTCGTGTCCATAGGTCAGTGCGGGGTGCGAGGACACGGGCGCGGTGGGGGTAGGGTCGTCCCATGGGGCAGGGGACACAAGTGCAAAGTGGGCAAACGGGGAGCTGAGAGACAGGTCAGAGGGCGACCTCCTGGTACCGAGAGAGCACCCTGGCCCCGGCCCTCCCACCCACCGAAGCGGGCCGCGGGCACTGCCTGCACTCCCTCTGGGGACAGCGAGCACTCCCTGTGTGCGCCGGTGAGTCCAGACCTTAGGGTTTGCGAGTCCTCCAGCTGCAGCCTCCCCACGCACACTCCCACCGCTCGCCTCCGCTCACTGTCCCATTTCCTTCCATCGGGCAACCCCAGCCCACACCTGGGAGGACAGAACCAGTGCCTGTCACTGAGTCCTGGAGGCACCTCCCCGCCCCCAACAAAGCAAGTGTCTCCCCAGCCTCACAACCCCTCTGCGGCCCGGGAGAAGGCTGAAGACAGGTCCCAACCACTGCCCGCGCGGGCTCTGGGGCCGAGGGGAGCTGTCGCGGGAGGCCCTCTGCGTGCATGTGCTCAGCAGCTGGGTTCAGGCCTGGGGGCCAGGGCCGGCAAGGCCCAGCCTCAGAAACCTAAAAAGGCACTGAGCGAGCGCGGGGAGACTTAACCCCTGCCTGTCCTCCTCCTGCTTCAGCCTGCGGCGGAGGGGGCTTCCGCACGTCAGGCCCTGCCCCTGCCCACCCCCTACCCCGGGATTGGCTGCAGCTAACGGTCTGGGCTGCGGGGAGGGAGGGGAAGGCCTGTGGAAGGGAGGAAGTCATTGAGTGTAACCAGATTTGGAAGGTGTGTAGTGCAGGGTGGGGGCGGGGAGGCACTCCAATCTTGGGAGCGGAGACGCCAAGGGTGGGCTCGGAATGGCAGGAGGCGGTCCTGCCCTGAGTCTTGCAGTCATCCCTGAGGCTGGGGGCCTGGGGGAGACCTCCCACCCCCATGGAGAGCTCTTAAGGACCCTGCTGGGATTTGCAGGACAGGGTCCTTGGACAGGGCACCCCTTGGCCCCAAGAGGGGAGTTTCACATGGGGCCAGGTGGGCCCCACACCGGCTGTTCTCTGAGACTTCTCCAGATGACTGCATGTCTGTCAGCCCCACTCTCCCTCGGGGCCACCTCTAGGCTTCCTGATATAGCAGCTGAGGTCAGCCCGGGGCCCTATGCCCCATCCAGTCCTCTCTCTAGCCCTTACCCCCTCCTGCCCCAATACTGCCCCCCCACCCCACCCGCCTGCCCTGGAAATAGCCCTGCCTCCGTGACACAGCAGATGTCTCTGAGCTTTCCAGAAGGACAAGGCTGAGGGCAGGGGGTGGGGGAGGGAGCTGGGAGTATGTAGTGAGGCTGAGGGTTACGTGATGGAGGCTGAGGGGTCAGAGAGAAGTCAGTCCTGGGCTGGCATCCTCAGCAGGCTGGGGTTTGAAAGGCCGGACTGACTGTCCCAGGTGGGGTCTGGGAGAAGAGCGGGAGGCCTCCGCAAGACTTTATAGGAAACTGCTCAGCCTTCCCCTCCCCTCCAGCCTGCCGGGGGCTCCCGGCCCCTCTCCAGGCCGTGTCCTTCCTGAGCGCACCTCTCCCCTCCCCCGTGATGGTGCCTGGCTCTGGCCCCCTTGGCTCAGCGGAGGAGGGGCCGGCTCAGAGCCGAGGGGAAGAAGCAAACGCTGGTTGGGGGCGGGAGGGAAGCTCCCAGGTTCCTGCTGGGAGGAAGGGGAGGCAGTCCCCATTTGGGCCAAGTTGCTCACTGGCGCTGATGAGATAAGCTGTCAGCAATTCAGCTGCTGGCCCCAGGCTGAGGCTGGAGGGGAGGGGACACAAGCGACCTGCTGGGGTGCCCCACCATGAGGAGGTCAAAGGGGCTGCCCACGAAGGAGACATCCTGCTTCTGCTAGCTCCCCTGCTCCATTTCGCGGTGGGAAAGGGCTATCCAGGGGGCTTCCTGCTGAGTTTTGTCTCAGCACTGAAATCCAGCATCTGGGCACCTGAGGGGGTGTCAGAAAGACTCCTCACTTCTCTTTCTAGAAGGGACGACAGGGTCTGGAGTGGGACCTGGGATCCAGGTCCACCTGAAGAAGGAGCACTAGCGCAGGCTAAAGGAGCTGTGCCCTTCATATCCCCACCACCTTGTCCTGGCCCCCCGCCGCCCCTCGTCCCCTCCGAACAAAGAGGCCTGTGAGGCAGCTCTGTCCCGCAGCTGTTCCCCAGTTGCTGTTCCTTCTCCTGGAGCCAACAACCGAGGGAGGGGCTGGAGGGGGCAGCAGCTGTCCCAGCACCTCCCTAGGCCCAGCCTTCTCCTCCCCCTCTATTTGAGGCCTGGGGTGGCCTCAGGAACTAGCTGTCTGGCTCCTCCCACTCCTTTGGGGGTATCCCTAAGGCAGATGGAGAAGTGCTTGGTGGGCCCTGGTGGCGCTGAGCTCCTCTCCTCTGCCTGGCCTCTGAGAGGGAGGAGGGAGAGGGAGGTCATTGCTCCCAGAGTGGGGCTCGGGGCCCCACTGCCCTTCTTCTGCTCCAGGCCTGGACCACTTGCTGTTTGGCCCACGGCCAGTTGCTGGGGAGAAACCTCCCTCTCCAGCAAATATGAATGACCACCCTCCCCATATACATACCCCCTCCAACCCAAGCAGCCTCAAGGCTTCCTGCCCAGGGGTCTGGCTCCAATTTGCAAGAAGTACTTCTGGGCGTGTGAGCACTGGCCTTGGAGGCTGCCAGGGTTGTGAGAGGCTGGGGGCACTGGGGCATCCAGACTGTGTGAAAGGGTCAGAGCCTGTGTGTTTGAGAGAAAGCACCAGGAGGCAGGGAGTGAGTGTGTCATGGAATCTGAAAGCTGCCAAACCATTGTGCTGCAGTGGAGCCAGGGGAAGGGGGCGGGCTGGGGAGCTGCTGGGGAAGGAAGGATGAATCAGTGACAGGGTGGGGGAGCCCAGGAGGCCGGAGCCCCAGCCAGAGGGACAGGGAGACTGAGGCAGCCCTCCTGGGGCAGGTGGGAGTTGGGCAGGGGATGCCCTGGATTTCTCAGGCTCTTGGTCTCCTAACACCGCCCCAAGGTCTGGGGAAGGGTGGAGGGGAGAAGATGTGGGAGGGGAGTCCACTCCACCCTCTCCCATCACTCTGGCAACATCAGTAAACAAGACTGAGTCTCCCACCCACTTCCAGCGTCCTGAAAGCAGTGCTTTGGGAAGCTGATAGATTTCAGAACTTCATTGCCCTTTACAAGTAAGCTGAATTCCAAAGATCTGTCTGCACTCTAGGCCACCCCAGGCTTCTGGATATTTCTTTCTGATTGTCAAGGGAGAATTAGTGCCACCCCCCCACCCCTCACCAAATCTTGAGGAACCAGTTCTGGCTCAAAGGATTCCTCAAAGGACGTGATGGGTGGAGTGTGTTAGCTCCTGGAGTCCCTCTGGCCCCCAGCCTTTGACAACATGACTTTCAAGCCTTAACTGAGAATGTACTATAATGTACTATACCCCACCCGTCCACCCCCCGCCCTGCTATCAGAACCCCTTGGTTTCTAAAGCCCTTTCTGGCATTCAGGGTAGAGTGTGAGTGGAACCTGGTCCTACTCCACTCCAGTTTAAAATATTCATTCATTCAACCAATATTTATTGAGACCTTTCTAAGTTCAAGACCTTCATTGTAGAAAGATAAAACCTAGTGTCTAAAGTGAAAGCAGACAAAAAAAAAAGAGTATAGAATGTGTGATTCCACCTATATAACACTCTAGGAAATACAAAGCATCTCTCATGACAGAAAGCAGATCAGTTGTAGCTTGGGACGGAACGACAAGGGCAGCAGGAGAGAGGGCTCATAAAGGGGTGTGAGCAAGGCAACTTTGGGGAGTGATGGATGGTACCTTTATTATTCTCGATCTGTGGTGATGGCTTTGTGGAGATGTCCAAAGTGTCAAAGCTTCTCAAACTTCACTCCCTAGCGTGCGCCGTTGATGTAGCGCATATGTCAAGCATACCTCAGTAGAACTGTTAACAAGACAAAAAGGCTCTGCCCTGGGAGCCTTACAATCCCACAAGGCCAGACAGAAACCAGATAATTACACAGACAGGAGGCAGACTCACATGCTGTAGCAGAGGTGAGGGTACCTTCCAGAACCGCAGGAGCACAGACAAGCGGCCTTCTGACTGGAAGGGCCCCGTAAAGGACTTGGCATCTGAGTGGGGCCTCGCAGGAGGGAGAGGGGTGGGTAGCAGAGACGAGAGGCCTGACCCCAGGGCTCTGGCCGAGGAGCTGGGCAGGTGAGGTAGGGAGCCCTGGGGCCGGAGAGGGTGGGGTGACTCTAAGCCTGCCTGTGCCCTCCCCTCTGTAGACAGCAAGGCCATTGTGGATGGGAACCTGAAGCTGATCCTGGGCCTGATCTGGACGCTGATCCTGCACTACTCCATCTCCATGCCCATGTGGGAGGATGAGGATGATGAGGATGCCCGCAAACAGACACCCAAGCAGCGACTGCTCGGCTGGATCCAGAACAAGGTGCCCCAGCTGCCCATCACCAACTTCAACCGTGACTGGCAGGACGGCAAAGCTCTGGGTGCCCTGGTGGACAACTGCGCCCCCGGTGAGTGGGCCAGCGAGCACAGCATGGAACCCTTAGCTCCCAAAGACATGGGGGACGAGCTGGGGCTGCCGAAGCCCGTGGTTGTCAGAATGCACACCCAGGGGCCTGGGGGGCAGGATCCCTGCGGGATTTGCCCTCCTCCAGCTGCGGCTGTCTGCTGCTGGCAGGCCCTACCTGAAGAGTGTGCCAGATATCAGAGCTGAGAGAGGTTTAAAACCCCTTATTTTACTGACAAGGACACCATGGCCCAGAGAGGGCCAGCGACTTATTCAAGATCACACAGCTTATCCCTGGCAGAACCACCTAGAGCCCAGGGCCTGGACTCCCTGCCCCATGAACTTTTCACTGTGCCACAAGGCACTATTCCTGCCGAGCTGAGAGACAGGCAGTGTGGCGGGACTTGTAGTAAGACCAAGAGTTAGACCCAGAGAAGTCTCTTCTCTGGAAGACCCTGGGATGGCTTTGAGAAGGGGTTGAGGCTCAGGCTGATGTGGGATGAGGTCAGTGGGGCACTGCCCAGTAGCAGGTGACCCAGCCTTGCCCCTTCACCATATAGGTCCTGGCCTGGTCAAGTGAGGGCAGCTCAGGGGCCATGAAAAAACCCAGGCATCACTGGCTAGAGCATACCCCATGGGCAGCTCCCTTTCTGCCCCTCATCTCCTGAAAAGATAGACTTTCTCCAGGAGTCGCAGCCCCTTGGGAGAATCCTCCTCCACCCTGGGGTCAGCTGGGGAGCAGGGGGTGGGAGGCGGGGGCACAGCCTCCCGGGAAGCATTCCCAGCTGCTGAGCCATGGCCCATAGCTGGTGTGGCTGCCAGCAGTGAGCTCAGCTGTTCCAGCTAGTCATGGATTCCAGCCTTGAGCCGGCCCCCTCCCCGAAAATGTGTGCTGTCCCCTTCCTCCAGCTCTGGCCTGAGCCAAGCGCCCCGTCACCTGCACCCTTCATAGGAGTGATCTGGGGCTGCCTCGGCATCCTTCCTGTTCGGAGGGCGGGGCTCCTGAGGGCTGCAGAGGAGAAGTCATTCTCTCCCCACGGGCCCTCTAATGCCTCAGTTTCCCCAAGTGGGCAGTTAGAAGGAATAGGGAGTCTTATGCCCTCAGACTGGTGTGGAAAGTGCTTGGAGATCTACGGCTTCCGGGCAGCTGTGAGGAGGCCTTCTAGGGGATGTCAGGGGCGCATGTGGGACAGGCACTCTGACCTCCTCTGCCCACCCCTGAGAAAGCTGAATGAGCAAGAGATATCTGAGAGGGGTACCCTCCCAGGGTTTGGGCTTCGAGGTCTGAGCTGGGGCCTGGGCAGGCAGGAGGCTGGCCAGCAGGGCTGGTGCCAGGCTGCGTCAGCCGGGGCAGAAAGGCCTCATTGTTGGTGGTGGGGAGGGCTGTCATGCCCCTATGTGGTGAGGGGCCTCACAGCTGATGGGGTCAGCAGGAACCTGGCTAGTCAGGGCCTAGAGCTGGTGGGAAGGGGCATGAAGCCACAGGCTCCGAGGGTGTGGGGTGAACAAATGCCCTGCATCCTGGCCAGCTAGCTGTCCCTCACCATCGTCTCCCTCCATCACCTCTCCAGGTCTCTGCCCCGACTGGGAGGCCTGGGACCCCAACCAGCCCGTAGAGAACGCCCGGGAGGCCATGCAGCAGGCTGACGACTGGCTTGGGGTGCCTCAGGTACATGCACAGATGGGGCAGGGGCGCAGGGGGCAGGGGCAGAGGTTGGGTCTGTAAGGATACCTGGCCAGGGTGCAGGGGGAGACTGGGGCTGCTGGGAAAAGAGGGCGCCGTGTGACATCAGTCCCTTCCACCGCAGGTTATCGCCCCCGAGGAGATCGTGGACCCCAATGTGGATGAGCATTCTGTCATGACCTACCTGTCCCAGTTCCCCAAGGCCAAGCTCAAACCTGGTGCCCCTGTTCGATCCAAGCAGCTGAACCCCAAGAAAGCCATCGCCTATGGTCCTGGTACGTGTGAGCCCCTGGTAGCCCTGCTGGGGAGCTGGGCACACGGAGGCTCCCTGAGTAACCTGGGCTCTGCTCCCGCCCCGCAGGCATTGAGCCGCAGGGCAACACCGTGCTGCAGCCTGCCCACTTCACCGTGCAGACGGTGGACGCCGGCGTGGGCGAGGTGCTGGTCTACATCGAGGACCCTGAAGGCCACACCGAGGAGGTATGCAGAGGCTGCCAGGGACAGGGGGATTTGCTTGGGATTGGAACCAGAGAGTGTGGGGCCAACAACAGAAATGGCCCGGAAGTGACTGCCAGAGCCACACTGTGCTGTGCAGTCTGGGGAAGGTGTCACCGTGGGGGCTTTGTGGGGCTGGGGTGCCTAAGGCGCTGTGGGGTCAGGAGGGACTACAGTCATTGGAGAGGCTTCCAGTCTTTGTCCTTCCCAATAGGCCAAGGTGGTTCCCAACAATGACAAGGACCGCACCTACGCTGTCTCCTATGTGCCCAAGGTCGCTGGGTTACACAAGGTATCTCCCTTGAGGCCCCCTACCCACCCTGCTGTTCACATCCTTGGCTCCAGGTGCATGGACCCCTCTCTCAGCCTGCACCTCGCCCCTGCCCAGAGCCCCGGCTGCTCGCCTCTCACCCTCCTTGGCGTGGTTGTGCCCCTCTGCCCTCTCTCAGGACAGCTCTCCCCTAAAAGCTAACCTTTGACCTCTGACCTCTAGGTGACTGTGCTCTTTGCTGGTCAGAACATCGAACGCAGCCCCTTTGAGGTGAATGTGGGCATGGCCCTGGGGGATGCAAACAAGGTGTCAGCCCGTGGCCCTGGCCTGGAACCTGTGGGCAATGTGGCCAACAAACCCACCTACTTTGACATCTACACTGCGGGTAGGATGGGCCCCAGGGGGTGCAAGAGGAAAGCCCCTGATGGTGTGGGGCTGTGTGGTGGGCTGGGGCAGGGATACCAGCCACAGGGTGACCAACCTCAGGGTGAGGGCACCGGGGCAGCTGTGTGTGTCCAGAGTGGTGCTGATGGCCTCTGTTTGTGGCAGGGGCTGGCACTGGTGATGTTGCCGTGGTGATCGTGGACCCACAGGGCCGGCGGGACACAGTGGAGGTGGCCCTGGAGGACAAGGGCGATAGCACGTTCCGCTGCACATACAGACCTGTCATGGAGGGGCCACACACTGTGCATGTGGCCTTTGCGGGTGCCCCCATCACCCGCAGTCCTTTCCCTGTCCATGTGGCGGAAGGTAAGGGCCCCTCACCGCTCCCCACGGTAGCCCTCACCCAAGCCAGGATGCAGAGAATTGCCACCAAGTTCCGGGCCTGAGGACTAGGGGGACATGAAGCACTAACGCTGTGGGGCAGAGGGGCGCAGCTGGCTGAGGCTTGTAAGGGATGGAAGGAAGAGCTCGGGCGGGGCTCTGCAGAGACCCCCCTCCGTGAGCCTTCCACCCCAACCCCAGCGTGGCTGGAGTCCCTAAGAGCAGGGATGGGGGCCATATCGAAGGGTCCCAGAACATGTGCCACCCTGGGAGGGCTGAGCGGAAGTGAGGGGGCCGTACGGGTGGGGGCGTATCTAGGGAGTGCTGCCCGATGCTGGGCCTTCGGGTGGTGACTGCCCCACTTGTTCTCTCCCTGCACTCAGTGCCCGTCATCCACCAGGCCAAGAGAGTGGTGCCACTTTAGTGCTCTCCAGCGGAGGCGGGGCCAGGCCTGGCCGTAGCTGACTGGCCTTACCTGTGCTGTATGGCATGACCCGGGCAGTGTGGAATCGCCCCCTTCCGTGGCATTCTGTGGCAGGCCCCAGGTTCCATGGCGTTGTCTGTGTTCTGTGGCAGGTCTAGTGTCTTTGCCACTTGCCTGGTGATTTCTGTGATGAAATCTGGGCTCTGAGGCGTTGCCTGTGTTCCTTGGTGCCCCTTGGGCGGTGCCGTCGCCTATGGTCATGGTGGTCCTGGAATATGTGTCGTCGCCTGTTTTGTAGCACCCGTGGGTTCCATGCCATTTCCTGGATCCTGTGGCAGACTGAGATTCCCATTCCTTTGCCTGTGTTCCGTGGCAAGGTCTGGGCTCGTTGCCACTGGCCACGGTCTTTGGGAGGCTGATTTCCACACATCGCCTGTGTTCTGTGGCAGGCTTCAAGTTATCTGAAGCAGCTCTTGTGCCATGGCATTGCTGAATGTGTTGTGGCATGACTTAGATCCTAAGGTTGCTTTGGTGCTCTGAGAGGGCACGGAGGGCTCGAGAGGCCTTGGGGTGGGTAAAGGGGCCTTCCCTGTCTCTCTGAGCCCACTCTCAGCCCAGCTCTGCCATGCATTTCCCCAGTGGCACTGGCTCAGAAGCTTTCTTGTAGCCTGTCTGGTCTGGAACCTGTAGCCAGCTCCAGCCCCGCAGCCCCAGTTGTGTTGGGGGCACAAAGAGCTCCAGAGCAGGGCTGCAGGTCCTGGGCCTGTGCCTGGGAGGGGTTAGAAGGACTGTGCACAGGGAGGTGGGGGCTGAGCCTCTGTCCAAGGCCCCTCAACACCCCCAACCTCCTCTCTCCTCTTCCCCCAGCCTGTAACCCCAACGCCTGCCGTGCCTCTGGGCGAGGCCTGCAGCCCAAGGGTGTTCGTGTGAAAGAGGTGGCTGACTTCAAGGTGTTTACCAAGGGCGCCGGCAGTGGGGAGCTCAAGGTCACAGTTAAGGGGCCAAGTGAGTACCAGAGCTCAGGGTAGTGAAGGTGGGGCTGGGGGAATCAGGGAGGAAGTATGGCCAATGGTTCTGCCTCCCAGAGGGCAGTGACAGCCAGCACCACACTCCACAGTCACCAGCGGCACCCCAGAATCTCAGGCACATTGTCTCCTCTCTGCCTCAGTTTCTCAGTCTGCAAGCCAGGAATGATTCTCTCTACCCTAAGTGCTGTACGGGGTGTTATGCACGGGGATGACAAGTGGTACCTGCCCTGAGTTTCAGCACTGCCCACTAGAGCACTGCCCTTGGGCTGGGCCAGGGTCCCAAGGGCTCCTTGAGGGGACTGAGGAGCTGGGACTTCAAGGATATTGATCTGCCTTCTCCCCCACTCCGCCCCCACCTCCTCAGAGGGCACAGAGGAGCCGGTGAAGATTCGGGAGGCTGGGGACGGTGTGTTCGAGTGCGAGTACTACCCGGTGGTGCCTGGGAAGTATGTGGTGACCATCACGTGGGGCGGCTACGCCATCCCTCGCAGGTGAGTACCTTGAGCCCCCCATGCTGTCCCATCTAGGCCATTACGGGGAGGGACGAGGGGCAGCAGGCTGCAGGGGAGTTTGAGGGGAGATGGAGGGGGGCCTTGGAGGGGCACTTCCTGGCATGGACACCAGCTCCCTCTGTGCCCAGTCCCTTTGAGGTACAGGTGAGCCCAGAGGCAGGAGTGCAAAAGGTCCGGGCCTGGGGTCCTGGTTTGGAGACTGGCCAGGTGGGCAAGTCAGCTGACTTTGTGGTGGAAGCCATTGGCACGGAGGTGGGGACACTGGGTAAGTAGCTGGGAGGCAGGAGGAGGGAGTGCTGCAGGGGAGGGCGGTGGGGGTCACTGGGGGTAATGGGTGCAGTGAGCATGCTGGGGGCCCAGGGGTGAGCAGGGAGCTCGGACATGAGGGAGGCCAGAGGAGAGCTGGGGGACAGAAGGGTCTTGCCTGATGCTGGACCCCTCAACCCTCCCTCACCTCGCCCCAGGCTTCTCCATCGAGGGGCCCTCACAAGCCAAGATCGAATGTGATGACAAGGGGGATGGCTCCTGCGATGTGCGGTACTGGCCCACGGAGCCTGGGGAGTACGCCGTGCATGTCATCTGTGACGACGAGGACATCCGAGACTCACCCTTCATTGCCCACATCCTGCCTGCCCCACCTGACTGCTTCCCGGATAAGGTATGGTCCCAGCTCCCTCACAGCTGCTCCAGGGGCGGGGCGAGCTGGTTCTCCTCCGGTTCCCAACCCAGCCCTCTTCCCTCCACACAGGTGAAGGCCTTTGGGCCCGGCCTGGAGCCTACTGGCTGCATTGTGGACAAGCCTGCTGAGTTCACCATTGATGCCCGTGCAGCTGGCAAGGGAGACCTGAAGCTCTATGCCCAGGTGGGGGATTGCCCAGTCTCTGCATCCCTTACTACCCATGGCAGGGACCCTGGAAGGCAGGGCCAGGGCAGAGGCAGAGGCCTCCCAGCAGGAAATGATAGCATCACAGAAGATCAGACTGATTCTCATGGGCCCATCAGTACCATGGAAAATTTTAAATTTTGTGTTTTCTTACAGATCATAACCTAAAAACGTATTTTACCACAGAGTCACTTGTGCTAATTTGTCATTGAAAGATTGTTTCATTGAATAAGACATCGGTTTCCCAAGTCAGTTTCTCACACTGGTGTCCATTGACACCTGGAGGTTAATGAACATATTTTTGAGGATCTAAGAGTGTGATTCTTCTTTAAAAGGCTCATTATTCAATGTTAGGAACATAAATTTAGCCCACACTTCTGGTCCAACACATTTCAGAGATGAGGAAACCTAGGCTGGGAGAGCAAGCCACACAGATGGCCTTGAGCCAGGCTTCCAGGCTCCCAGGGTGGGCTCTGGCCACCAGAGCACCTGGGCCTGGGCTCAGGTGGCCTCAGTGGCTGGTGTGGGGGCGGGAGTGCCAGCATGTTGGCTGTGGGAAAAGAGGCGCTGGGTCCACCTGTGGCCAGCAGAGGGCGCTCTGCAGAGGCCACGGCTATGAGCTTTGCTTGGGTGATGCCCACAGGACGCGGACGGCTGTCCCATCGACATCAAGGTGATCCCCAACGGCGATGGCACCTTCCGCTGCTCCTATGTGCCCACCAAGCCCATTAAGCACACCATCATCATCTCCTGGGGAGGCGTAAACGTGCCCAAGAGCCCCTTCCGGGTGCGTCCTCCCAACCTGACCGGTGCCCACTGCCAGGGGTCCCCGAGGGAGGGTGGACTCCTTGCTGGAGCCCCTGGCTGTCCCTGGGCTCAGGCTGGAACTGAGGCTTGGGCTGGTGCCACTGAGGCTGGGCCAGGTGTACTGGACAGGAAGATGAGCCTTGAGGAAGGGTACCCTGCTGAGCTGCAACCTCCTCCCACCCCCTGTAGGTGAATGTGGGCGAGGGCAGCCACCCCGAGCGGGTGAAGGTGTACGGCCCTGGCGTGGAGAAGACGGGCCTCAAGGCCAACGAGCCCACCTACTTCACGGTGGACTGCAGCGAGGCGGGGCAAGGTGTGCCCAGGCAGAAGGGGTGGATTCGGTTGGGGTGTTGGGTGGTTGAAGGGGGTCTGAGCCCGACTCACAGTGGTGCCCGCCTCCCTGCAGGTGACGTGAGCATCGGCATCAAGTGCGCCCCCGGCGTGGTGGGCCCTGCAGAGGCTGACATCGACTTCGACATCATCAAGAATGACAACGACACCTTCACAGTCAAGTACACACCCCCAGGGGCTGGACGCTACACCATCATGGTGCTGTTTGCCAACCAGGTACTCAAGCCTCTGGGCAGTCACAGCGGCCTGCACCTCCCAGCTCTAGAAGGCAGCTGGAGATGCTGTCACTGGGGGTAGGGAGGGACGATTCCACAGACGTGGTGGAGCCCTTCCTGTGTGAGGCAGTGTGCCACAGAGAAACCAAAGGGCGCTCTTTTGGGAGCTGCCCCTGTCCCTGCTGGGTCCCCTGGGGGCATCCTGAGCCAGCAGCTAGCCCAGAGCAGGGGTGTGGCCCCCTTGAGAACCCTGACTGAGCCTCTTCCGCATCCAGGAGATCCCCGCCAGCCCCTTCCACATCAAGGTGGACCCATCCCATGATGCCAGCAAGGTCAAGGCCGAGGGCCCTGGGCTGAATCGCACAGGTGGGTGTCTGGCCAGGGGCTGGGGCTGGCTCAAGGTTGGGGTTAGGTGGCAGCCAGGCCCTCACCACATCTCTGGGTGGCTCCCCAGGTGTGGAAGTTGGGAAGCCCACACACTTCACGGTGCTGACCAAGGGAGCCGGCAAAGCCAAGCTGGACGTGCAGTTTGCAGGGACGGCCAAGGGCGAGGTTGTGCGGGACTTTGAGATCATTGATAACCATGACTACTCCTACACAGTCAAGTACACCGCTGTCCAGCAGGTATGCTCTGCGCCTCCCACGCCCCTGCCCGGCAAGGCTGCCAGAGCCTTGGGTTTTCCTCCTCCAGTCCCATGGGACCAGTTCTGGCTCCTCCGTACCTTCCCTGCCTCCTGCCATCACTCTCTCGGTGGATCTGAGCTTCAGATTCACCATCGGTATGCTGCAGGACCGTGCCTTACACCCCGTTCTGACCTACCATTGTACACAACAGGGCAACATGGCAGTGACAGTGACCTACGGCGGGGACCCTGTCCCCAAGAGCCCCTTTGTGGTGAATGTGGCACCCCCACTGGACCTCAGCAAAATAAAAGTTCAGGGCCTCAATAGTAGTAAGTGGGGCAAGAGCCACCCTGGGAATGAGGGGTGTTTGGGCGGGGTGGACCAGAGTCTCCTCATGGTGTCGCGTGCCCTCCATGCAGAGGTGGCCGTGGGACAGGAACAAGCCTTCTCTGTGAACACGCGAGGGGCTGGCGGTCAGGGCCAGCTGGACGTGCGGATGACCTCGCCTTCTCGCCGGCCCATCCCCTGCAAGCTGGAGCCGTGCGGGGGCTCGGAAGCCCAGGCCGTGCGCTACATGCCCCCCGAGGAGGGGCCCTACAAGGTGGACATCACCTATGACGGCCACCCAGTGCCTGGCAGCCCCTTTGCTGTGGAGGGCGTCCTGCCCCCTGATCCTTCCAAGGTGAGGAGAGAGGAGCTGGTCGGGGCTGGGAGTTGGGGATTGTTGGGAAGATCGAAGAGTCACAGGGGCAGAGGCCAGAGGGACTTGTGTGCCTGGAGCGGGCACAGCCAAGAACATGGGGCCAAAGCCAGCCCCACCCCACCCCCTGCCTTGAAGACAACTTAGCTATTAAGAGCCTGGCCTTGGAGTCAGACCTAGGCTAGAATCCCAGGTCCACTAACTGGGACAGATTGCTTCATCTCTCTGCCTCCATGTCGTCACCTGGAATTGTTATAAGCACTCAGTCCGCAGTAGCAGCCATAGTTGGAGGTGATGAGTTGGGGGGGGCCCTGGCTGGGATGGGGAGGGCAGGTGCAGGGAACCCACACACCTGCCTCTCCCCCTAGGTTTGTGCTTACGGCCCTGGTCTCAAGGGCGGACTGGTTGGCACCCCCGCACCATTCTCCATCGATACCAAGGGGGCTGGCACAGGTGGCCTGGGGCTGACCGTGGAGGGCCCCTGCGAAGCCAAGATTGAGTGCCAGGACAACGGTGATGGCTCCTGTGCTGTCAGCTACCTGCCCACGGAGCCGGGCGAGTACACCATCAACATCCTGTTTGCTGAAGCCCACATCCCCGGCTCGCCCTTCAAAGCCACCATCCGGCCCGTGTTTGACCCGAGCAAGGTGCGGGCCAGCGGGCCGGGCCTGGAGCGCGGCAAGGCCGGGGAGGCAGCCACCTTCACTGTGGACTGCTCAGAGGCAGGCGAGGCGGAGCTGACCATTGAGATCTTGTCAGATGCTGGTGTCAAGGCCGAGGTGCTGATCCACAACAATGCGGATGGCACCTACCACATCACCTACAGCCCCGCCTTCCCTGGCACCTACACCATCACCATCAAGTATGGCGGGCATCCTGTGCCCAAATTCCCCACCCGGGTCCACGTGCAGCCCGCGGTCGATACCAGTGGTGTCAAGGTCTCGGGCCCTGGTGTTGAGCCACACGGTGAGTGGACAGGAGGAGCTGGGCAAGGTCAAGTGGCAGGTCCAGGGGCCGGGTAGTCGGTGGGAGGGAGGGAAGCAGAGCTGAGGGCCAGGGGAGCAACCTGGGGTGAAGGGAGGGCTCTCGGGCAGCCCCAGAGTCCTTCCTGGTGCAGAAACCCCAGAGAAGGACTACAGGGGAAGACCAAGGGGTGGAGATTGGCCTCTGCTCTTGTGGCAAACCTGCACGTGCCTCTGGGCATTTTTCTGGAGATGGATACCCTGATCCAAAAAGCTGAAACTGTGCTCTGGAGGAGCCAGGGGGAAAGCTTTGGGGTAGAGGGTGACAAGAGTCAGGAGACAGTAAGTGAGAATGGGTCATCTGCGAGGGGTCAGACCCTGGCTAGGCATGGGACATGGCGAAGGGATGCAAGACCCAGGCCCACAGCCTGGTGGGTGACTCATGTGAACAGAGAATGTTGCTACGTGGAGAAGGGAGTAAAGGCAGAGGCTGAAGCTCACAGGGGTGCCGGGGAGGGTGGGGGGCCCACGCTTTGATTGGAGAAGCAGCCTGGGAGTTGGGGAGGGGGAGAGGAGGGGGAGCATGTGTGAAGGCTGCCCCCACCCCTGCTGAGTTTGCCTCTCCTGGGCTTCAGGTGTCCTGCGGGAGGTGACCACTGAGTTCACTGTGGATGCAAGATCCCTGACAGCCATGGGCGGCAACCACGTGACAGCTCGTGTGCTCAACCCCTCGGGCGCCAAGACGGACACCTACGTGACAGACAATGGGGATGGCACCTACCGGGTGCAGTACACCGCCTACGAGGAGGGTGAGGGCCGGGATGTGATGACAGTGCCCTCGGGGCAGGAGGGTGGTGGGGGTGCACACTCCCTGACTGACGCCCCGTGGCCGGCTTCCAGGCATGCATTTGGTGGAGGTCCTGTATGATGAGGTTGCTGTGCCCAAGAGCCCTTTCCGAGTGGGTGTGACTGAGGGCTGTGATCCCACCCGTGTCAGGGCCTTCGGGCCAGGTCTGGAGGGTGGCTTGGTCAACAAGGCCAACCGCTTCACTGTGGAGACCAGGTACCCTCCTCCTTTGCTAGCCTGAGCCTGTGGCCACCCTTTCCCAGCCCCTCGCCCTCCTTGCTCGTCCCTCTGCCTGTGCCTCAGTCCTACCCCATTTTCCCTCAGGGGTGAGGCAGGAACAGATCTCCCCCAGGAGCTCATTTCTCCTCCTCTGGGCCCCCAGCAGCCTGCTGTCTTTCCTCCGCGTCCCCTATTCCACTACTCCCCCATCCTCACTCACTGGTCTTACGAAGCTGTTGGGGGGTGTCATCTCGCAGGGGAGCCGGCACTGGGGGCCTTGGCCTAGCCATCGAGGGCCCCTCGGAAGCCAAGATGTCCTGCAAGGACAACAAGGATGGTAGCTGCACCGTGGAGTATATCCCCTTCACCGCCGGAGACTATGACGTCAACATCACCTTCGGGGGGAGGCCCATCCCAGGTGTGCAGAGAGCGGTGGGGGTCTCAGGAAAGACAAGGGAGGGTGCGGGATGCTCGCTCCATGAGGGGGAAACTGGAAGGAAGTTGGATGAGAATGTTCAGAGAGAGGACAGCCTAGAGTGAGTCAGGGTGGAGCCCAGCCAGAGGGAGGACATGGAGGAGGCAGACAGGCAGCGGGGGTGGATACGACAGCCCCTCCAGGTCAATGCCAGGAACCCACTCTGGCCTCCTAGCTTCTTGCCCGGAGTGTGAGACCTTGGCTGTGCAGGTCCACCGCTCACTGTGTGTCCAGAAACTCAGACGCAGCCCAGGCTCCTCTGGCCGGCTCGGGATAGCCTTGGGCCTTCTTGCTGGTATCGTCTGCAGAGAACTCCCCTGCCTTCTGCGGGCTCAGCTACAGGTCATGTCTTCAAATATTGCATGACTTGGGACTGCTGAAATTGGAAATTTTTTCCCTTACCTAATTTCCCATCTTTTTATTATTTCAGCCAGTGTCAGAAATACATTTCATTTAAAAAAAACCTTTTATGGCTGGGCACAGTGGCTCATGCCTGTAATCCCAACACTTTGGGAGGCCAAGGTGGGTAGATCACCTCAGATCAGGAGTTCGAGATGAGCCTGACCAACATGGAGAAACCCCGTCTCTACTAAAAATACAAAATTAGCTGGGTGTGGTGGCGGGCACCTGTAATCCCAGCTACTGGTGAGGTGAGGCAAGAGAATTGCTTGAACCTGGTGGCGGAGGTTGCGGTGAGCTGAGATCTCGCCATTGCACTCCAGCCTGGGCAACAAGAGCAAAACTCTGTCTCAGAAAAAAAAATTTATTTTCACATTTTTAGGAAGGCCTTATCTTCCAGGCCTGGGACCCACATGAGTGAGGTTTGCCCAGCCTCAGTCTGCAGCCAAGTTCTTTTATTCTTGTGTGCGTTTTCTTAGCAAGTTCCTAGGTATGTTCCCATGTTGGTCTGACTTCCCTGTGGGCATTTCAAAGGCAAGGAAGGCCTCCTCCTCTGTGGCTCTTCAGCATCAGGGGGACCCTCCCAGGCGGGTGGGCAGGAGCTGATGTCCTTCTCCTCACAGGGAGCCCGTTCCGGGTGCCGGTGAAGGATGTGGTGGACCCCGGGAAAGTAAAGTGCTCAGGCCCAGGGCTGGGGGCCGGTGTCAGGGCCCGGGTCCCCCAGACCTTCACCGTGGACTGCAGTCAGGCTGGCCGGGCACCCCTGCAGGTGGCTGTGCTGGGTCCCACAGGTACAGAATGGTCGGGGCAGGGAGGAGGGAGGTGAGGGGAGTGCCCGGAGGCTCTGCTGACCCTGTGCCCCTTGTCAAGGTGTGGCCGAGCCTGTGGAGGTGCGGGACAATGGAGATGGCACCCACACTGTCCACTACACCCCAGCCACAGATGGGCCTTACACAGTAGCTGTCAAATATGCTGACCAGGAGGTGCCACGCAGGTGAGGACCAGCACTGGGCTCCCGTGCTGCGGCCAAGCTCTGAGGTGCTCCTTCTGAGGCAGCACTGCAGGGTCACTGCTGGGGGCCCCTGGGAGAGCCCCTCCCACTGTCAGCCTCATCCAGTCTCCCTGCCGCATCCAGTTCTTCCCCAGGGCTCTGCCCCGAGGCTGTCCTGCCCTAGGAGCTTTTACAGCAAAACTAGTGCCTTAGGAAATGTGCAGGAGGCCTGGGCCAGGGCTTCCCCCCGGACCCTCCCACAGCACCTTCCTGGGGAATGGAGAAGTGCTCCGTCTTTGTCACCGGAGTCCCAGAGTGGCCCTGCCCCCAGACTCAATGTAATCGGCTTCTGGGAACTGGTTCCTCCTCCCTGGCCCACAGTCCTCCCTCTTGCCCATGTCTATGGGGAGGACTTTGGCTCAAGATGAAATCACCCCCTACCCCATCCATAGCCCCCGTCAACTGTCTATCCCTTCTGCTCCTCAAGCCCCTTCAAGATCAAAGTCCTTCCAGCTCACGATGCCAGCAAGGTGCGGGCCAGCGGCCCCGGCCTCAACGCCTCTGGCATCCCTGCCAGCCTGCCGGTGGAGTTCACCATCGACGCAAGGGACGCAGGCGAGGGGTTGCTCACCGTCCAGATCCTGGTGAGTCCCTGCGCAGCCCACCCCCCAGGTCATGCTCCAGGCACAGGCGGGCCTTGACCTCTGCTTCTCCCTTAGGACCCCGAGGGTAAGCCCAAGAAGGCCAACATCCGGGACAACGGGGATGGCACGTACACCGTGTCCTACCTACCGGACATGAGCGGCCGGTACACCATCACCATCAAGTATGGCGGCGACGAGATCCCCTACTCGCCCTTCCGCATCCATGCTCTGCCCACTGGGGATGCCAGCAAGTGCCTCGTCACAGGTGGGTGCCTACCCGCTCCCCGTGCCTTGCTTACCACCCAGCCCCTCAAAGCCCCTCCACAGCCCTGGCCTGGTCCCCAGGGTTCTGCTGGTGAGAGGACACACACGCCCCAGCCCTGGCCCTGCCCTCCCCCACACAGTGCCCCAGCCCACACCGAGCATGGCCTGGCCTCACACTGTTCTCTCTTTCCAGTGTCCATTGGCGGCCACGGCCTGGGTAAGTGCCCTTTATCTCCTCTTCTTGCTGTGGGCCAGGGTGGTTGGTAGTGGCGGGTGGGCAGCCAGGAACAGAGAGGGCTGCCTCCAGACCTCCAGCCCCCTGAGCAGGATCTCCCACATGGCAGGTGCCTGCCTGGGCCCCCGAATCCAGATTGGGCAGGAGACGGTGATCACAGTCGATGCCAAGGCAGCCGGCGAGGGGAAGGTGACATGCACAGTGTCCACACCGGATGGGGCAGAGCTCGATGTGGACGTGGTTGAGAACCATGACGGTACCTTTGACATCTACTACACAGCGCCCGAGCCGGGCAAGTATGTCATCACCATCCGCTTCGGGGGCGAGCACATCCCCAACAGCCCCTTCCATGTGCTGGTAAGCTCCAAAGCCACCGCAAAAGACTAGCTGGCCAGGGTCGGTGGGGGGAATGGGGGGCTGGCCCTTTTAGCAGCAGCAGGGATCCCAGATAACTGTCCCCAAGGAATCCCACTTCTTTGAGGGCTCCTGGGGCCAGAGGGCTCCAGGATGGAGCCTTAGCTTTCCCCACAGCACCCCGAAGTGGGAGGAAAACAGGGCCCTGCCCCCTGCCGGAACCCGCTGTGTGCTCCACAATCCCCAGCTCCAGCTCCCCAGAGGCTGCCCCACAGGAGGATGAAGCCTTCCAAGAGGCGAGCACCCAAGACATCACCCAGCATTTCAGATTCCTGGGCCATTCTCTGAGTCAGCCCCTGGGCCTGTGAGCCTGCCACACCCTGTGCCCCCTTGCCTTGCCTCCCCAGGCGTGTGACCCCCTGCCGCACGAGGAGGAGCCCTCTGAAGTGCCACAGCTGCGCCAGCCCTACACTCCTCCCCACCAGCCCTACGCTCCTCCCCACCAGCCCTACGCTCCTCCCAGGCCTGGCGCCCGCCCCACACATTGGGTACTGCGCCTCCCGCCGGGCAACATCCTCCTTCTCCTCCTCCCTTTCCTTCATTTCTTGTCTCTAATCCTCTGTAGCCAGGGCTGAAGCGTGGTCTGGGGGCCTCTTGGGGAACAGACAGGAGTCAGGCTGGGCAGATGGAGCCCCGCTTGGGCACAGCACTCTTTCTCTTGCAGCTAAGCCACCTCTCTTGCCACGCTGGTTTCACCATTAACTACCTTGTTCTTTCCTCACTCTCCAACTTCAGTCATGGCACAGGCCAAGCTCCCAGGCCTTCCCCAGTCACTGACTGTTCCCTCTTACCTGCCGTAGGCCACAGAGGAGCCAGTGGTGCCCGCAGAGCCAATGGAGTCCATGCTGAGGCCCTTCAACCTGGTCATCCCCTTCACGGTGCAGAAAGGGGAGCTCACAGGTACTGCCCTGCAGCCCCCAGGCATGCCCCGTGTCTTAGAGATGAAAACCGAGGCCCAGAGAGAGGAAGTGAGCTCTACCCAGGGCCACACAGCAGGTTGAGCAGAGCCAGAACTCAGGTGCAGACCATCTGTCCCCCAGTTCAGGGCTCAGGCCACTGCCACAGGCTGTCTCCCGGGTGGCTGCAGAAGCACTCAGGAGCAGGCCTGGGACAGCAGGGAGGTTGCAGTGGGGGAAACCAGGGTCACCATGTAACTGCGTCTCCCTGTAGGGGAGGTGCGGATGCCCTCCGGGAAGACGGCACGGCCCAACATTACCGACAACAAGGATGGCACCATCACAGTGAGGTACGCGCCCACCGAGAAAGGCCTGCACCAGATGGGGATCAAGTATGACGGCAACCACATCCCCGGTGAGTTGGGAGCTGGGCTGGGCTGGGGCTTGGGTGAGAGGAGCTGGCAGCAGCTTCAGTCCTGCCTTCCTTCTTTCAACAAATATTTATTGAGCACCCACTGTGTGCAGACACCAGGCGAGGCCCCAGGGAGGCTCATACCCTGGTCGGAGGCAGACCTCCACCAGCCGGGTCCCTACGGCAGAGATGGAGGGGGTTGGCAGGGAGGCTGCTGGAAGGTGCTGGGGCCGAAGTGGGCTCAGACAATCCTTAATGCTGACCCGGCCCCCGTTTTCTCTCTACCCCCAGGGAGCCCCTTGCAGTTCTATGTGGACGCCATCAACAGCCGCCATGTCAGTGCCTATGGGCCAGGCCTAAGCCATGGCATGGTCAACAAGCCAGCCACCTTCACCATTGTCACCAAAGATGCTGGAGAAGGTGAGGGAGTGGCAGGCGGGGGGCTGGGGTGGAGACTCACCAGGGGCAGGGGTGAGGGCAGGAACTCTGATCTTGGCCCCACCTCCACCTACAGGGGGTCTGTCATTGGCCGTGGAGGGCCCATCCAAGGCAGAGATCACCTGTAAGGACAACAAGGATGGCACCTGCACCGTGTCCTACCTGCCGACTGCGCCTGGGGACTACAGCATCATCGTGCGTTTCGATGACAAGCACATCCCAGGGAGCCCCTTCACAGCCAAGATCACAGGTGAGGCGGATGCTTGGGCACGTGCAGCCCATGAGACACATACACCCCGAATACAGTGCACACACACCCCACATACAGGGCGCACACGCCCCGCACACAGGGCACACATACCCCGCACACAGGACACACACACCCTGCATACAGGGCACACACACCCCGCATACAGTGCATGGATGGGATATGCAAGCCCAGACCCTTCAAGTCACCTGTGACATTAAGGCAGAGACCCTTCGAGGTGTGAGGGGTCATATTTTGATAAATGTAGAAACACCATATTCTCCACGGCAGCTAAGAAGCAGTCAGCCACTTGTTGCGCCTGAAAACACATTGCCTTATTTAGTCTTTGAAGTCACTCTTGAGAAGTTAGGGCATGGATAATCCTTTTGGTCTCGCTCTTTCACCCAGGCTGGAGTGCAGTGGTGCAATCTCAGCTCACTGCAACCTCTGCCTCCCAGGTTCAAGCGATTCTCCTGCCTCAGCCTCCTGAGTATGTGGGATTACAGGTGCTCGCCACCACACCCAGCTAATTTTTGTATTTTTAGTAGAGACGGGATTTCATCATGTTGGTCAGGCTGGTCTCAAACTCCTGACCTCATGATCTGCCCACCTCAGCTTCCCAAAGTGCTGGGATTACAAGTGTAAGCCACTGTGCCAGGCCGGATAATCCTTTTGATAGATGAGGAACCCCATTCCAGAGAGGCCAAGCAATGTGATTACAGCTACACAGCGAGGAAGGGGTCTGTGTGGTGCCGTCTAGTGTTTTGTTATCATGAACGCCATGTGACTCAGGGTTAAAATGCAGGAGGCTTGCTTTAGGGATTTGCCCACAAAGGACTGAGGCAGCCACAGTGGAACTGGGGTACAGGCCCCTCTTAGCCTCTGGCAGCTCACATGTGAGTGTGGACTGCAGTTTCCAGGCCTTGACCTCCATGTGCCTGGGAGTGGTCCCCATGTGTGTTGAGTCCAGCAGCGCCTGCCCAGGAGGGTTCCTGAGCCCTGTAAGGGCAGGGCCTGCCTGGAGTCACATCAGCCTGATGCCCCAACTCCCCCACCAGGCGATGACTCCATGAGGACCTCACAGCTGAATGTGGGCACCTCAACGGATGTGTCGCTGAAGATCACCGAGAGTGATCTGAGCCAGCTGACCGCCAGCATCCGTGCCCCCTCGGGCAACGAGGAGCCCTGCCTGCTGAAGCGCCTGCCCAACCGGCACATTGGTGAGCGTGGGGCCTTTCGGGGATGTCAGGGGTGGAGGCCCATGAGATGCTCTGCCTAACACCCGCTTTCCACAGGGATCTCCTTCACCCCCAAGGAGGTTGGGGAGCACGTAGTGAGCGTGCGCAAGAGTGGCAAGCATGTCACCAACAGCCCCTTCAAGATCCTGGTGGGGCCGTCTGAGATCGGGGACGCCAGCAAGGTGCGGGTCTGGGGCAAGGGCCTTTCCGAGGGCCACACGTTCCAGGTGGCAGAGTTCATTGTGGACACTCGCAATGCAGGTACCTCCTGTCCCCGAGACCTCTATTCCAGCGGGTACCTCTCGAAGGCACTTGTCCTTCTGTCCTGCCCAGTACCCCCTTGGCCACACTCTTCTCCCCGAAACTTCCTGGCCAGTCTGTGTCAAGATTCTAATTCTGGGGCCCATTGAGGGAAAGTGAATGGCTCCAGATTAGTTCTCTCACTTTTTTTTTTTTTTTTGAGATAGACTCTCACTCTGTCCCTTAAGCTGGAGTGCAATGGTGCCATCTCAGCTCAGTGCAGCCTCCGCCTCCCGGTTTCAAGTGATTCTTCAGCCTCAGCCTCCCGGGACTACAGGCACATGCCACCATGCCGGGCTAATTTTTGTATTTTTAGTAGAGACAGGGTTTCACCATATTGGCCAGACTGGTCTCGAACTCCTGACCTCATGATCCGCCCACCTCGGACTCCCTAAGTGCTGGGATTACAGGCGTGAGCCACTGCGCCTGGCCAAGTTCTCTCACTTTTAAGAGAAACCTCAGCTGTCCTGAGTTTCTGTCTCTCCCTTGCTCACTGGAACCCAAGAGGCTCACCTTAGGGAATTTTCCAGATTGCCTGTCCCACGGTGCCCCCATCTCCTCCCGCTGAGCCATTTTTGTTAGTGTTCACTACACACATCAGGGGACCATTCTGGGTGGAGCCTCCATTCTGGGGAAAGCATTGTGGCTGGGCCAGCCTAGGACTGAGGGAGACATGTTCCGGGATTTCCCTCAGGTTATGGGGGCTTGGGGCTGAGTATTGAAGGCCCCAGTAAGGTGGACATCAACTGTGAGGACATGGAAGATGGGACATGCAAAGTCACCTACTGCCCCACTGAGCCCGGCACCTACATCATCAACATCAAGTTTGCTGACAAGCATGTGCCTGGTAAGGCTCTGGGCAGAGGTCGGGTGTCGAGAGACAGGGAGGCCAGGAAGCCGGGCTCTGAGGTTCCTGATCCACTCTCTGTCCCTGCCTGCAGGAAGCCCCTTCACTGTGAAGGTGACCGGCGAGGGCCGCATGAAGGAGAGCATCACCCGGCGTAGGCAGGCGCCTTCCATCGCCACCATCGGCAGCACCTGTGACCTCAACCTCAAGATCCCAGGTAGAAGCCTGGAGGAGCCTGGGTGGGCGGGTGGTGGGAGAGGGCTGGCCCGGGCCAGAGCCCACCTGTCGGGTCTCCACTCTGCTTCCTCACCCCTTGCTTCCCTCCCTCACCCTGGCTCCTTTGCCCACACAGGGAACTGGTTCCAGATGGTATCTGCCCAGGAGCGCCTGACGCGCACCTTTACACGCAGCAGCCACACTTATACCCGCACAGAGCGCACGGAGATCAGCAAGACGCGGGGTGGGGAGACGAAGCGCGAGGTGCGGGTGGAAGAGTCCACCCAGGTCGGCGGGGACCCCTTCCCCGCTGTGTTTGGGGACTTCCTGGGCCGGGAGCGCCTAGGCTCCTTCGGCAGCATCACCCGGCAGCAGGAGGGTGAGCACTGCACGCTGGGCTGGCAGGATCCTCACAGCGGGATGGGAGGGTGCTGCTGGGGCCAAGCCCAATGCTGGCAGACTGGCCTCGAAGACCAGGGCTGGTCTGAGCAGAGGAGGCGGTTTAACTGACGGGGTAGGGAAGAGCCAGGGCTAGGAAGAATCCCAGTGTCGCCCTGACATCCTCCAAACCCTGCAGGTGAGGCCAGCTCTCAGGACATGACTGCACAGGTGACCAGCCCATCGGGCAAGATGGAAGCCGCGGAGATCGTCGAGGGCGAGGACAGCGCCTACAGCGTGCGCTTTGTGCCCCAGGAGATGGGGCCCCACACGGTCGCTGTCAAGTACCGTGGCCAGCACGTGCCCGGCAGCCCCTTTCAGTTCACTGTGGGGCCGCTGGGTGAAGGTGGTGCTCACAAGGTGCGGGCCGGAGGCACAGGGCTGGAGCGAGGCGTGGCTGGAGTGCCAGGTAAGGGGCAGGTGGCCAGGAGTGGGGACGAAGTCAGAGCAGCCAGTGTGAGGGGCGATGGTGATGAAGAGTCCCCTACCTTCCCTGTCCTCAGCCGAGTTCAGCATCTGGACCCGGGAGGCCGGTGCCGGGGGCCTGTCCATTGCCGTGGAGGGTCCTAGCAAGGCGGAGATTGCATTTGAGGATCGCAAAGATGGCTCCTGCGGTGTCTCCTATGTCGTCCAGGAACCAGGTAGGCATCCATGCTGGCAGTGGGAGCTGGGCCTGCCTGACCTTCCAGACTGGGTTTCTGCTCACTGGCCAGGCAGAAGATGCTTGGGGCCACAGAACTCCCCTCCCTGGGGTCCCTGCTCTTCCTCTGCCCCGTGTCCCTCCACCCCACACCCTTAGAAACGCGTGTCTGTCTCCAGGGCTGAGTGCTGACCACAGAGCCTGTCCTGGGATAAGGCTGGGGTGGGGAGGCTCCTGCCCCACCGGCCTCCATCCTGGGGCCTGTGCTGACTGGTTTCTTTCCCCAGGTGACTATGAGGTCTCCATCAAGTTCAATGATGAGCACATCCCAGACAGCCCCTTTGTGGTGCCCGTGGCCTCCCTCTCGGATGATGCTCGCCGTCTCACTGTCACCAGCCTCCAGGTTTGTGCCCAGGGTAGGGGTGGAGGGTTTCTGCTACCTGAGAGATGGGCAGGAGTTGAGGACAGCAGGTCCATGGGGCCAGGGTGTTAGCAGTGACTTTGGAAGGGCCAGTTAGAAGTCTCTTCTTAGAAGGCACAAGGCAGGACCCTTGGGGATGGTGGGCTCTGTCCCCGTGGGCTCACCCCTGCACTCGGGCACACCAGGCCTCATTCTGCCTTTCTCAAGGTGTGTCTGCCTGTCCTACTGCCACCTGCCATTTCTTGTTACAGTGTTCCACCTTCTTCTGTTCTAAGAATGCTAGATGCTAACATTTATGAGAATGAGAGTATAAAATCCATATAAATTAAGAGTAAACCAGTTTGCAGAGAGGGTGTGAGAGGCTCCTCTAAATCCAGTGCCTATGGCCTGCAGAGCCTGGACTGCATCCTCTCTGGGCCCCTGGGGGCCTGGCTTGCTTTCTCTTGCTGCTGACTTCTAGAGAGGTAGTGTCTTCCTTTCATTCTGTCATAGGGGACATGTGCAAGGGAGGCTCTCAGCAAGTCACACTGACACATGCAAACCAGGGGCCAGGTGTCCAGGGGATACACTGTGAAGGAGCTTCTGCATAGGGGGTACAGAACAGGCATCACCCCAGCTCATTCTCCTGCACCCCTCTCAGCTGCCCCTCAGATGGTCACATTAGCCCGTCCAGAGCCCTTGTGCATCTCCTCCCACTCCTGAACCTGGCTCCTCCATGCAGGCTCCAGTTCCCTCCCCAGAGCCCTTCTAGGCTGCTTCTGGTCCTCCCTGTTGGTCCACTTCCTCCAGGAAGCTCTCCCAGGCCAGTCCAGCCAAACTCAGCTTCCTACCTCAGAGCTCTGCGGCACCCCAAGCCCACACAGCCAATCAGGCACTGGCCCTCTGCCCTCAGGCTGCTTCACACAGAGTGGGGCCCTTCCTTCCTCAGCCAGGACAGGGCACATTATCTCTCATCTCCCACACGCCAAGCACAGCTAGAATAGCAGGTGCATGCATAGGGTTGCATCCCAGATCCTGGTTCCTCCTGCTCCCAGGCTGGACTGGCAGGAAGGGGCCAGGTTGGATGTGGGGTGGTGGTAGCCTCTGGGCTGGGCTTACAGTGAGCATGGTGTGGGGCTGCAGAAAAGACTGCTCCAGCCCCGGCCTCCCAGGAGTCTGAGCATCCTCCATGACCTTTGCAGGAGACGGGGCTCAAGGTGAACCAGCCGGCATCCTTTGCAGTGCAGCTGAATGGCGCCCGAGGCGTGATTGATGCCCGGGTGCACACACCCTCAGGGGCCGTGGAGGAGTGCTATGTCTCTGAGCTGGACAGTGGTGAGTTGCCCCTGCCCCTCCCACCCCCTGAGAGCTGGGGCCTTCTGGGAAGGGGAAGGGAAGGATGGAAGCTAAGCCACTAACCCTCTATGCACAGACAAGCACACCATCCGCTTCATCCCACACGAGAATGGCGTCCACTCCATCGATGTCAAGTTCAACGGTGCCCACATCCCTGGAAGTCCTTTCAAGATCCGCGTTGGGGAGCAGAGCCAGGCTGGGGACCCAGGCTTGGTGTCAGCCTATGGTCCTGGGCTCGAGGGAGGCACTACTGGTGAGTGCCAGGAGCTGGGGTACCGGGTGACTTCTGGGGGCGCTTGGCCACTAGTTTGGTGCTGCTTTGCTCCAGAGGCAGGGGCCCTGCTCCCTGAGCCAGAGTCCCCGCAGAGGCTGCCCAGGGAGCTGGGGCCCAGCCTCTCTTGAGCCACAAGCCCCTCCTGCCCTCAGCCTTGCTACCTCTGGCCCCCAGGTGTGTCATCAGAGTTCATCGTGAACACCCTGAACGCTGGCTCAGGGGCCTTGTCCGTCACCATTGATGGCCCCTCCAAGGTGCAGCTGGACTGTCGGGAGTGTCCTGAGGGCCACGTGGTCACTTACACTCCCATGGCCCCTGGAAACTACCTCATTGCCATCAAGTATGGTGGTCCCCAGCACATCGTGGGCAGCCCCTTCAAGGCCAAGGTCACAGGTGAGTGCCAGCTCCAGGGAGGTCCACCCAGCCTGCAACCCAGCCCAGCCTGGAGGGCTCCGGTGGCCACACACATCCAGGCCATAGTCTGCCCCAGACATCACAGTCAGTTTACCAGGGATAGAGATGGGCCTGGCTCCACACAGCACACACTCTGTGGAGCCTCGTGTGACCCTGTACAGATCCCATTCTTCCTCCCATC